>JAPEVW010000260.1:57100-114100 GCA_027921565.1 Artemia sinica | reverse complement strand
CCTTTATATATTAAATTAATTACATATTAATTATAACAAAAATTAATATTATATAAATATTCCTATTAAAAAAATATACATAAATTTTATAAAATTATTTATAATAATATTAAATGTAATCTTATTAATTATATATTTTATTTATTTTTATTAATATTATTAAATATTAAATATTATAATTATTTATTGTAAATTATAATTAAAAATTTATAAATTATTTAAAATATTAATAAATATAAATTATAATAATTAAATAATAAATAAATATAATAAAATATTATAATTAATATTATAATTAATTAAAATAAAATAATTAATTATAATTTAAAAATATTATAATATTAAATAATTATTAATTAAATATTATAATTATAAAATATAATTTAATTATAATTTAAAATTATATAATCTATAAATATAAATTATAAAAAATTAATTTATATATTAAATATTAAACATATTATATTATATAATATATTTAATAATAAAAATATATTTAATATATTATTATAATATTATTAATAAATATAATAAATTAAAATATAATATAAATAATATTTAATAATTATATACATATTATAAAATAGTAATAATTAATTATTATTATAAATTATATAATATATAAAAATTTATAAAAATATTAATAAATAATATTATATATAAATATTATTAATAATAATTAATTAAAAATAATTTATTTATATTAAAAATATATATAAATTTAATTTAAATATAAATAATTTAATATATTAATAATTAAAAATTTAAAAATTAAATATTAATAAATAATATCTTTAATATAATAATTAAAATATATTAATAATAATAATATTATTTAATATAAAATTAAATAATTAACTATTTATCTTATTAAATATAATAATTATAATATTAAATATATTAAATAAAAATAAAATATATTAAATATAAATAATTTAAAATATTTAAATAATTATATATTATATTAAATACATATTTAAATATATATTAATAAAATAATAAAAATTATATATAATTATAAATAAAATTAATAAATAATAAATTAGAAATTATATTTATAATAAAAAATAAAATAAATAATTATAATTTAATAAAAAATAAAAATCTATAAATTAATTAAAATAAAAATTATAAATATAAAAATAAATATAAATTATAAAATATAAAATAAATAAACTATATATAAATTAATAAATATATATTAATAATATAAATTAAATAAATTATTAAAAATTAATAATAATAATATAATAAATATTATAATAAATATAATTATATAAAATAAAATAATTAATATATAAATAATAATATAATATAATAAAATAATTAATAAATATAATATATTATAATTAAAATATTTATATAAAATTATAATAAAATTTTATTTTTTATATTAAAAATATAAAACTATAATAATAAAAAACTAAATATTTATAATATATTATTATAAATAAAAAAATTAATAATAAATACTAATATATAATACTAATATTTATATAAATATAAAATATATATAAATATATATTAAAAAATAATAAAATAATATAATAAATAATAATATATATATATTAAAAAATTAATTAATAATAAATAAATATTTAAATAATATTAATAATATTTATAAAAATTATTTATAATATATATATAAAAATAAAATATAATTCTAATAATTATTATTTAAAATATTAACTAATAAATATATATTATATAAAATATAATAAATATTAAAATTATAATAAATAATTAAATAAATTACATATTAATAATTAAAATATAATTATTTATAAAATATATAATATATTAATAAAAATATAAATAAATAAATAATCATTATATATAATAAAAATAAATAAATTATTATAAAAATAAAATCATAAAAATATAAAATTTATATAAAGTAAAATTATACTAATATTATATATATAAAATAATATTAATATATTAAACTTAAATAATAATAAATAATTATATATAATATATAAAATAAATATAAATAATTTATAATTAATAAATTCTAATAATTAAAATTATAAACTTAAATATAAATATAATAATATATAAAAAATAATAATATAAAAAAATTATATTATTATGTAATAAATTATTAAAAAAAATTATATAAAATATTTTAATTAATTTAAAAAATAATAATAAAATATAAAAATTAAATATTAAATTAAAAATTATTATAAAATAATATTTAAATTATTAATATAAAATATAATTAATAATTAAAATAATATAAAAAATATAATATATATAATCTAAAAAATAGTTATATTAACTAAAAAATAAATATATAAATATATATAATTATTATATAAAATTAAAAATTATATAAAAAATAAATAAAATAATAATATTTATAAAAATTAAAAAATTAAATATTAATATATATAAATAAATAATAATAAATTTAATTATAAAATAATTAATATATAATTAATAATATATTATAAATAAATAATAAAATATAATTATTAATAAAATATATAATAATAATTAAATTATATTAATTAAATTAATATATAATATAAATTAATATATTAATAAAATAAATATATTAACATAATATATATATAATAATTTATAAAATTATTAATATATAATTATATAAAAAATTATAAATAATTATATATAAAAAATATAAATATTCATCAAAAATATATAAATAAATAATCATATATAAATAATAAAACACATTTATAGTAAAATACAATTAAAAATTATAACGAAATATACTATATAAAAAACTATACTGATAAAATAATTTCAATATATATATAAAAGTAACACATAAAATACAATTAAAATAAATAAATACTTAAATAGATATATTAAATTATTATATAATAAATTAAAAAATATAAAAACCTTATATGCCCCAGTCATAACTTAAAACCTTGCCCTAAGGGTTGTGGGGGGAGGTGCCTCCTCAAAAAGATGCTCTCTATCTGGAAATCAACTACGCTGAACAAAATGGCTATCTCAAAATTTTGATTGGATGTGTTGGGAGAATGATGGGCGTGGGGGGGCTAGTTGCCCTCCAATCACTTTCGACTATTAAAAAGAGCACTATCCCTTTGAATTTCCAATCGAATGAGCCTTTTTTGAAGTTTCTACGACAACGCCTTCTATAAAAACCTTATATGCCCCCAGGGCATAACTTAAAACCATTGCCTTGAGGGTTGTGGGGGAGTGTCCGCCTCAAAACATATTTTCTATGTGGAAATCAACTACGCTGAACAAAATGGCTATCTCAAAATTTTGATTGGATGTGTTTGGGGAATGATGGGCGTGGGGGTGTGGGCTAGTTGCCCTCCAATCACTTTCGACTATTAAAAAGAGCACTATCCCTTTGAATTTCCAATCGAATGAGCCTTTTTTGAAGTTTCTACGACAACGCCTTCTATAAAAACCTTATATGCCCCCAGGGCATAACTTAAAACCCTTGCCCTGAGGGTTGTGGGGGAGTTTCCTCCTCAAAAACATATTTTCTATCTGGAAATCCACTACGCTGAACAAAATGGCTATCTCAAAACTTTGATTGGATGTGTTTGGGGAAATGATGGGCGTGGGGTGGGGGGCTAGTTGCCCTCCAATCACTTTCGATTATTAAAAGGGCAGTAGCCCTTTGAATTTCCAATCGAATGAACCTTTTTTTAAGTTTCTACGACATGCCTTCTATAAAAACCTTATATGCCCCCAGGGCATAATTTAAAACCCTTGCCTTGAGGGTTGTGGGGGAGTGTCCTCCTCAGAAACATATTTTCTATCTGAAAATCAACTACGCTCAACAAAATAGCTATCTTAAAATTTTGATTGGATGTATTTGGGGAAATGATGGGCGTGGGGGGGGGGGCTAGTTGCCCTCCAATCACTTTCGACTATTAAAAGAGCACTAGCCCTTTGAATTTCCAATCGAATGAGCCTTTTTTGAAGTTTCTATGACAACGCCTTCTATAAAAACCTTATATGCCCCCGGGCATAATTTAAAACCCTTGCCCTGAGGGTTGTGGGGGAGTATCCTCCTCAAAAGCATATTTTCTATCTGGAAATCAACTACGCTAAACAAAATGGCTATCTCAAAATTTTGATTGGATTTGTTTGGGGAAATGATGAACGTGGGGGGAGGGGCTAGTTGCCCTCCAATAATTTTCGACTATTAAAAAACGCACTAGTCCTTTTAATTTCCAATTGAATGACCTTTTTTTGAAGTTTCTACGATAACACCTTCTATAAAAACCTTATATGCCCCCAGTTCATAACTTAAAACCCTTGCCCTAAGGGTTGTGGGGGAGTGTCCTCCTCAAAAAGATACTCTCTATCTGGAAATCAACTACGCTGAACAAAATGGCTATCTCAAAATTTTGATTGGATGTGTTTGGGGGAATGATGAGCGTGGGGGGAGGGGCTAGTTGCCCTCCAATCACTTTCGACTATTAAAAAGAGCACTATCCCTTTGAATTTCCAATCGAATGAGCCTTTTTTGAAGTTTCTACGACAACGCCTTCTATAAAAACCTTATATGCCCCCAGGGCATAACTTAAAACCACAGCCTTGAGGGTTGTGGGGGAGTGTCCGCCTCAAAAACATATTTTCTATGTGGAAATCAACTACGCTGAACAAAATGGCTATCTCAAAATTTTGATTGGATGTGTTTGGGGGAATGATGGGCGTGGGGGGTGTGGGCTAGTTGCCTTCCAATCACTTTCGACTATTAAAAAGAGCACTATCCCTTTGAATTTCCAATCGAATGAGCCTTTTTTGAAGTTTCTACGACAACGCCTTCTATAAAAACCTTATATGCCCCCAGGGCATAACTTAAAACCCTTGCCCTGAGGGTTGTGTGGGAGTTTCCTCCTCGAAAACATACTTTCTATCTTGAAATCATCTACGCTGAACAAAATGGCTATCTCAAAATTTGGATTGGATTTGTTTGGGGAAATGATGGGCGTGGGGGGGGGCTAGTTGCCCTCCAATCACTTTCGACTATTAAAAAGAGCACTAGCCCTTTGACTTTCCAATCGAATGAGCCTTTTTTGAAGTTTCTACGACAACGCCTTCTATAAAAACTTTATATACCCCCAGGGCATAGCTTAAAACCTTTGCTCTAAGGGTTTTGGGGGAGTGTCCTCCTCAAAAACATACTCTCTATCTGGAAATCAACTACGCTGAACAAAAGGCCTATCTCAAAATTTTGATTGGATGTAGTTGGGGAAATGATGGGCGTGGGGAGGGGGGGGGCTAGTTGCCCTCCAATCACTTTCGACTATTAAAAAGGGCACTAGCCCTTTGAATTTCCAATCGAATGAGCCTTTTTTGAAGTTTCTACGACAACGCCTTCTATAAAAACCTTATATGCCCCCAGGGCATAACTTAAAACCCTTGCCCTGAGGGTTGTGGGGGAGTTTCCTCCTCAAAAACATATTTTCTATCTGGAAATCCACTACGCTGAACAAAATGGCTATCTCAAAATTTTGATTGGATGTGTTTGGGGAAATGATGGGCGTGGGTGGGGGGCTAGTTGCCCTCCAATCACTTTCGACTATTAAAAGGGCAGTAGCCCTTTGAATTTCCAATCGAATGAGCCTGTTTTGAAGTTTCTACGACAATGCTTTCTATAAAACCTTATATGCCCCCAGGGCATAACTTAAAACCCTTGCCCTGAGGGTTGTGGGGGAGTGTCCTCCTCAAAAACATATTTTCTATCTGGAAATCAACTACGCTGAACAAAATGGCTATCTCAAAATTTTGATTGGATGTGTTTGGGGAATGATGGGCCTAGGGGGGGCTAGTTGCCCTCCGATCTCTTTCGATTATTAAAAAGGGCACTAGCACTTTGAATTTCTAATCGAATGAGCCTTTTTTGAAGTTTCTACGACAACGCCTTCTATAAAAACCTTATATGCCCCCAGGGCATAACTTAAAACCCTTACCCTGAGGGTTGTGGGGGAGTGTCCTCCTCAAAAATATATTTTCTGTCTGGAAATCAAATATGCTGAACAAAATGGCTATCTCAAAATTATGATTGGATGTGTTTGGGGGAATGATGGGCCTAGGGGGGGCTAGTTGCCTCCCAATCATTTTGGACTATTAAAAAGGGCACTAGAAATCTCGATTTCCAATCGAATGAGCCTCTTTGAAGTTTCTACGACGACCCCTTCCATATGAAGTGCTTCTGGAAAAAAAAATAATAATAATAGTAAAAAAATGATAAAACTTCGGAGCCGTATGACCTTTACTATAGGCAACGCTACAGCGTTGCCTCTGATCTAGCAATTTTTCCCACCGGGTCGTAACCCTAAGGGTATATCAAAGTATAATCATCTACTGAACAAGTACTGACAAAACTCTTCAAAAGTGACCCCGCGTACCTCAGCGCCTCTAGACGCAAAATGTTGTACTACTTAATCGCTCCGAGCCAAAGTACTTTGCTCCCAGCCAATAAATTATCCCAGCCAATCGCCCCAGCCAATAGAGCGTGATTCAGGCGACGAGTTACCCGGATATTTGTATTGAATTGTGTAACTAAGGGTCTTAAAAATAACCTAAGGGTCTGTGTAAATTGTGTAACAAAGGGTCACTTTTTTTTGTGTGGAGAGGATAGGTTTTGTCAGTACTTGTTCAGTAGATGATTATACTTTGGTGTATATCAGTCTTTCTTGTTTAGTTTGTTCATTAGTTGCACAACTAAGATAGAGTAAAGAGTTTGTAATGGGAATCCTTGATTTTCGGTTAAGTTATTTGAACAAGAACTTGGAGTTGTGTTAGGTTTAGGCTGAAAGAGCAAACTTATTTATGAAAAAAATCTTACATAACAGGCGTTACTATATTTTGCTAAACAGAATAGAACCCTCATCAACTTAAAAAGTGACTTAAGCCCACCTTGAAGTAATTACCATTATTAGTTGAAATATGTTCCATTGCTCACTTAAATGCTGAACATCCAGTCCAAAACTTGCAAGCCTTACTAATCCATTAAATAGCTTTATTTAATTGACCTATTAGCTTTATTTGAAAATAAAAATTATCTATAGAATCCTGAAGTTCTTGCAGTTTCATAAATTACGCAAGAACGCTGAGCTCCTTACATATTAAGTTACAGCTGAGCAATATATCGTGATTACACAGAATCAGAAGCAACGCTATAGCGTTGTCTATAGTAAAGGCCATGCGGCTCCAATGTTTTATTTATTTTTTTATTTTTTTTCCTGAGGCACTTCATACGGAAGGGGTCGTCCTATAAACTTCAAAGGGGGCTCATTCGATTGAAAATCGAGAGTTCTAGTGGCCTTTTTAAGGGTCAGAAGTGATTGGCAGGCAATTAACACCCCTTCCACGCCCACCATTTTCCAAAACACATCCAATCAGAATTTTGAGATAGCCATTTTGTTATACGTAGTTGATTTCCAGATAGAAATTATGTTTTTGAGGAGGACACCCCCCCCACAGCCCTCAGGGCACAGGTTGTAAGTTATGCCCAAGGGACAAATAAGATTTTAATAGAAAGTTTTGTCGTAGAAACTTCAAACAGGACTCATTCGATTGGAAATTCAAAGGGCTAGTGCCCTTTTGAATAGTCGAAAGTGATTGGAGAACAACTAACCTCCCTCTAACGCCCACCTTTTCCCCAAACGCATCCAATCAAAATTTAGAGATAGCCATTTTGTTCAACGTAGTTGAAAATTCTAGAAATTAGGTATTTGAGGATGACACCCCCCACAGCCCTCAGGGTTGTAAGTTATGCCCTAGGGACATATACGGTATTCATAGACAGAATTGTCGTAGAAACTTCAAAAAGGGCTCATTCGATTGGAAATTTAAATGGCAAGTTTCCTTTCTAATTGTCAAAAGTGATTGGAAGGTAACCAACACCCCTTCCACGCCCACCATTTCCTCAAACACATCCACTCAAAATTTTGAGATAACTACTTTGTTGAACGTAGTTGAAAGTTCTGGAAATAACATCTTTGAGAAGGACACTCCACCCACAGTCTTCAGGTCAAGCGTTATAAGTAATGCCCAGGGGCATATATGGTTCTTATTGAAAGAGTGCTCGTATAAGTTCAGACAGGGCTCATTTGATTGGAAATCGAAAGTTCTAGTTCACTTTTTAAGCATCAAAAGATATCGGAGGGTAACCAGGCCTCTCCAAAACTCTTTTCCTGAATGCATCTGATAAAATTTTGAGACAGCTATTTTGTTAAAAATAGTCCAAAGATCATATAAAAAAAACTTCGATGTCGACAAAACCCCCAGGGCCGGGGGCAGGTATTGTAAGTTATGCCCTGGGGGCATGTATGGTTCTTATGGAAGGGATGCTCATACAAACTTCAAAGAGGGCTCATTTGATTTTAAATTGAAAGTTCTAGTGCACTTTTAAGAGTCAAAAGAGATTGGACGGCATCTATCCCCCCTCCACTCTCTTTTTCTCTCGAACCCATCCGATAACAACTTTGAGATAACATTTTTTCTTAAATAGTTCTAAGACCATAAAACGAAAACTCCGGGGTCGACACAGCCCCCAGGGCCCAAGAACAGGCGTTGTAAGTTATGCCCTCGGGGATATATGGTTCTTATGGAAGGGGTGCTCGTAAACACTTCAGAGAGGGCTCATTTGATTGGAAATGGAAAGTTCTAGTTCAGTTTTTGAGAGTCAAAAGAGATTGAAGGGCAACTAGCCCCCCCCCCCACGTCCCTTTTTCCCCAAATGCATCCGATAAAAATTCTGAGATAGCCATTAAGTTTAAAATCGTTCAAAACCCAGATAACAAAAACTCAGGTGTCGACGCAACCCCCAGGACCCAGGGGCAGGCGTTGTAAGTTATTCCCTGGGGCATATATGGTTCTTATGAAAAGGATGCTCGTATAAACTTCCGAGAGGGCTCATTTGGTTGGAAATTGAAAGTTCGAGCTCACTTTTTAATAGTCATAAGAGATCCGAAGGCAACTAGCCTCCCCCCATGCCTTCTTTTTCCAACCCCATCTGATGAAAATTTTGAGATAGACATTTTGTTAAAAATGGTTCAAAGGTCAGCTAAGAAAAACTCAGGTGTCAATATGACGGCCTAGGGCCCAAGGGAAGGCGTTCTAAGTTATGCCCTAAAGTTATGTATGGTTCTTATGAAAGGGGTGCTCGCATAAACTTCATAGAGGGCTCATTTGATGGGAAATTGAAAATTCTAGTTCACTTTTTAAGAGTCAAGAGAGTTAAGGGCAAATACCCCCCCCCCTCTACGCCCTTTTCCTAACCCATTCGCTACAAATTTTGAGATAGCCAGTTTTTTGAAATTTGTTCAAAAATTAGATAAAAAAACTCCGGTTTCAACACAACCCCCCAGGGCCCGGAGGATAGGCGTTGTAAGTGTTGTCCCGGGGGCGCATATGGTTTTTATGAAAGGGATGCTCGTATGAACTTCAGAGAGGGCTCATTTGATTGGAAATTGAAAACTCTAGTTCACTTTTTAAGAGTCAAAAGATATCCAAAGGCAACTAGACCCCCCCCCTCCACACACACACCCTTTTTTTCCCAAAGCCCATCCGATAAATTTTTTTAAAATAGCCATTTCGATAAAATAGTTCAAAGGTCAGATAAGAAAAACTTCTGTGTCGACGCAACCCCCCAGGGACAGGAGGCAGGCGTTATGAGTAGTGCTCTAAGGGGATATATAGTTCTTAAGGAAGGAATGCTCGTATAAACTTCGGAGAGGGCTCACTTGATTGGAAATTGAAAGTTCTTGTTCACTTTTTAAGAGTCAAAAGAGATCGAACGGCAACTAGCCCCCCCCCCCCGCACCCTAAATGCATCATATAAAAATTTTGAAAAAGAAATTTTGTTAAAAATAGTTCTTAACTCCGGTATCGACACAGCCTCCCAGAGCCCGGTAGTAGGCGTTGTGACTTATGCCCTGGGGGCTTATATGGTTGTTATGGGAGGGATACTCGTATAAAACTTCATAGAGAGCTCATTTGATTGGAAATTGAAAGTTGTAATTCACTTTTTAAGAGTCAAAGTGATTGGAGGGCAGCTAACCTCCCCCCACACTCCATTTATTTTTTTCTCAGATGCACTTCATATAGAAGGGGTCGTCGTATAAACTTCAAAGGGGGCTTTTGATTGAAAATTGAGAGTTTCTGTGCATTCTTTAAGAGTCAAATGTAATCGGAGGGCAACTAACCCCTCCCCAAGCCCTTTTCCTCCAAACACATCTGATAAAAAATTTTAGGTAGCCATTTTGTTAAAATAGTTCAGCGATTATATAACAAAAAACTCCTTTACGTATGGCCATTTCGTTAAAAATAGTTCAGAGGTCAGATAAGAAAAACTCCTGTGTCGACAAAAAGCCCCCAGGGCCCGGGGAAGGCACTGTAAGTATTGCTCTGGGGGCATATATGGTTGTTATGGAAGGGATGCTCGTATAAACTTCAGAAAGGGCTCATTTGATTGAAAATAGAAAGTTCTATTTCACTTTTAAAGAGTCAAAGGAGACTGAAGGACAATTAGCCCAAACCCCTCCCCGCCCTTTTTCCCCAAACCCATCCGATAAAATGTTTTAGATAGCCGTTTTGTTAAAAATAGTTCAAAAATCACATATAAAAACTCCGAGGTTGACACAAACCCATTTTTTTCACTTTGATATTGTTACTTGTTTTAGAGTCAAACGATATCGGAGGGCAATTAACCCCCCCCCCCCTCTTCTATGCCTTTTTTCCTCAAACCCATCCGATAAGAACTTTGAGATAGCCATTTTTTTAAATAGTTTGAAGATCATATAATGAAAACCCCGGAGTCGACACAACCCCCCAGGGCCCAGGGGCAGGCGTTGTAAGAAATGCTCTGGGGCATATATAGTTCTTATGGAACGGATGCTCGTATAAACTTGATAACGAAGATAGCTCATATGATTGGAAATTGAAAGTTCTCGTTCACTTTTTAAGAGTCAAAAGAGATCGGAGGACAACTAGCCCCCTCCCCCTCTCCACGCCCTATTTTACTCAAACTCATCCGATAAGAACTTTGAAAGAGCCTTTTTTCTCAAAATGGCTCAAAGATCATGTATCGAAAACTCCGGGGTCACAATCCTTCAGGGCCCGAGGTAGGCGTTGTAAGTTATGATTTGGGCATAAACAGCTGTTATGGAAGGGATACTCGTATAAACTTCAGAGAGGGCTCATTTGATTCGAAATCGAAAGTTCTAGTTCAGTTTTCAAAAGTCAAAAGAGATAAGAGGGCAACTATCCCCCCACGCCCCTTTTCCCCCAGATGCATCCGATAAAAGTTTTGAGATAGCCATTTTGTTAAATATTTCAAATGTCAGACAAAAAACTCCGGTGTCGACACAACCACCCAGGGCCCAGGGGCAGTCGTTGCAAGTTATGCCATATATGGTTCTTATGGAAGGGATGCTCGTATAAATTTCAGAGAGGGCTGATTTGAATGAAAATTGAAACTTCTTGTTCAGATTTTAAGAGTCAATAGAGATTGGAGGGCCCATAGCCCCCCCCCTCCAATACCCTTATTCCCCACACCCATCCGATAAAAATTTGAGATAGCAGTTTTTTTTTAAATAGTTCAAAGGTCAGATAACAAAAACTCCGGTGTCGACACAACTCACCAGGGCCCGGGGGCAGGCATTGTGAGCAATGTCCTGGGGCCGTATATGGTCCTTATGAAAGGGATGCTTGTATGAACTTCAGAGAGGGTTCATTTGAATGGTAAATAAAAGTTCTAGTTCATTTTCTCAGAGTAAAAAAAACACCGGAGGGCAACTAGCCCCTCCCATGCACGGCGCCTTTGGGTTTGTTGGATGGATAAAGTCATCCGATAAAAATTTGAGGTGACCATTTTGTTAAAAATGGTTCAAACATCAGATATTAAATCTCCTTCTGGTTGTTGTATGTTTTTGCTATGATTGTTTATTTAATTTCTGTTCGTTTTGGGTTTCACTTATTCTTTAGTAGTAATTTCTGGTCGTTTTGAGTTTGAATTTTAAAAGGTATTTGTATCTGCAGAGCTGAAGTTTAAAACGGCCTTTACTTTTCTTTGAAAAACTTATTTTTCGGATTTTTTTTTTTAATTAATCACTGTAAAAGTCTAAAACCTACTGCGTCATTGGTGCTTTACTGAAAAGTCTATGTGTCTTGAACAGTCTTGGAAAGTATAAACAACATCAAATTGAATATTTGATGTATAATGATATTAATTGTTGAAAGATCCTTCAGTTCAAGAATTTATTTCACTGTAATTTTATTTTTATTGTCAACGCTGTAAGAACTGTAAACGAAAATATTTTTAATATAATTCGTTTTCAGTTAAGCGCCAAAGACCAGGGGCATCGTCTGGGGGTGGCAAGGGGGTGCAGTTGCCCCCCCCCCATAATGTGGAGAACAAAGTATTATACATCCCATGTCCCTTTGACTATCCAGATATGGAACCCTCTTCCCCCCTCCCCCAATAAAAATACTGGAGATTTGCCCCTGCCAAAGACGTAGTAGGCCTTTGGTTTTTATTTAGAGTTAAGGAAGGGGGTAGTATCCAAACTCTTGTTTTGTAGTGAAACTATATTCGTCTTGAACAACTTTAGAAAGAGCTAATAAATTAAACTGAATATTTGATGTATAATGATATTAATTGCTTAAAGCCTATCTGTTCAAAATGTTACTATTATTTTAATGTTTATTTTCAATATTAAGCACAAAAGAAAATATTTGTCATAAAATTGGTTTTCAGTAAAGCGCCAATGACGCAGTAGGTCTAGACTTTTACCGTGAGAGAAGGAGGCGATATCCAAACTCTTGTTTGTAGTGATTTTTGTTTGTTTCAAGCTTGATTTGCATATTCAATTTAAGTTTCCCTCGCTTTAATATTTATTTATTCATTTACATTAATATATATTGTATGTTTGTTTGCATTGATTGTTTATTTAATTTCTGTGAGTTTTAAGTTTCATTTATACTTCAATAGCAAAATATTTTTTTTCGTTTTAAGCTTGATTTTCATATTGAATCCAAGCATTACTCGCTTTAAGATCTATTTATTCATTTGTATTATTACTTTTTATATATTCTTTTGCTATGATTGTTTATTTAATTTCTGTTCGTTTTGGGTTTCACTTATTCTTTAATAGTAATTCCGGGTCATTTCGAGTTGTAAAACCTAACAGGTAGTTGCATCTGGTAAGCTTAAGTTTAAACTGGCCTTTACTTTTCTTTGAAAGTCTTATTTTTTGGAAAGTTTTTTTTTTTTAATTAATATCGTAAAAGATCAGAGACCAAAAATCTATACGGAAGATTTTTACTTTATTTTACATCACTATCATCATTTAAGGTTACCGTAAAAGAATAAGGTGAGTGCAAAAGCGTATAACGGTATTTCAGAAACCTCCCTATTATCTCTCATTTTGGACTTGCTGACCCACTAGTGCTGCTTCACAACATCACTAAAGATCTGACGGTTGATACACCGAAAAATATGTGTGTCAGTGATCCTTTCGGTTATTTTCCCCCCAACTTGTAATAGACATAGTGGTTGACAAAGGGATGTTGTTTATGTTGTGCTTTTATTTTCATTCCTTGCAGCTTGTATATATATATATATATATATATTATATATATATATATATATATATATATATATATATATATATATATATATATATATAATATATATATATATATATATATATATATATATATATAATATATATATATATATATAATATATATATATATATTATATATATATATATATATATATATATATATACATATATATATATATATATACATATATATATATATATATAGAATATAATAGAATATGATTTATAGGCTAAAATAGCACAAAAGCTAACATAAGCACGTCAGAATTAATAACAAAACAGATGTTAGGGGATAAACATAAAACAAAAAATTGAATTAATAATAAAACAGATGTTAGGGGATAAACATAAAACAAAAATTATATCAATTATTAAAATTTTTCTTTTGTTCTTTACTTTGCATTTATTTTCGTTATATTGGGGGGTTATAAATATACTTACTTACTTACTTACTTAATAAGTGCAGAAAAAATTTTGGATCTGTTTCTCATTTTGGCACCAAAGGGGTCAAGGGGTCTGTGACTTTTGAATTTAGAGCTAAATTTAAATTGGAAGCTAAAGTGTCTGAAAAGTGGATTGTTGTCTTAGGTAAGAAAAAGGGGAGTTAATTTTAGCTAAATTTTACAGTTTTAGCTAATTGGGCAGCTCCCTTCGTGTCTTTAAGGTTTGTCTTCCCATTCTTTACCAATTCTCTTTTTGAAAACTTCGGCTGATGTTGAAGACACGGTCTCACAGTTCCAATCACTTATACTTATACTGCTTCATCACTTATACTGCTTAAACAGTTCCAATCACTGATGATCCTTTGGCTAAAAAATCTTGTCTTATTCTGCAGTTAACTCTGGGCTTATGAAGCTTCTTAGAGTGACCTCGTGCTTGTTTTTCTTTAGGTAACTGGGTCAATATTTTCCTCTCCAGAAGGCAGGAAATATGTATAAAATACAACAATAATTCAACTTTGCAAAATAATGACAATTTTACCCTAGCTACCCTCCTTCGAAAAGTTTGGCTACCTTTCCCCTCTCTGTAAAAATCTGTTTGAGTAACCTTAGGTGCTAGGTGGGTTGAAAAACGATGAAACACAATATATTTTGGATTGGTAAAATGATTAGATTGGATTGTCAGGATTGGAAGGACTGGATTGGCTCGTCAGACTAAGGTTTTTTAGTGCTGTAAAAAGCTTCCTGTTCCAATTAAACATCTGTTGTGTTTTAGGAGTCATTCTTAAAGGAATGGGCCAAAAGTTAAACTTTAGCGTAAAGAGCGAAGACTCAGGAATCATATACGGAATAATTTCTGCTCGTTTTAAGCTTTAATGTTGTTCTTTACTTTCAGTTGAAAAACTTGTTTTTTTATTCAAATTCTGATTATTTTTCAAATCTTGCCGGGATATCCACCTCCCCTCTCCTTGTAGAATCTCCGCTAGAACATTTTTCCTCAGCGAAAAATTCTTCTTGCAGAAGATTCAACCCTGCTTAAATCTCCCCACTTCCCCAGAAAATTCTGTCTTGATTATTCCCTCCTCGCTGAAAATTCTCCATGGCAATTCCCCCCTGGAAAATTCTCCTTACTTTCATTGAACTTTTTCTTTTTTTGTCTAATTTCTGATCGTTTTTCAAATCATACTGGAAACCAGGGTTGCCAAAACCTTTAGGGACAAAAGTGTCCAAATCAGCCAAAAATGGACACTTTTAGTGTCCCTCTAGAAAATTAGCCAATATACAGGGTTGCCACTATGAATTTTAAAAACCTGTGAAAAAGTGCCAAAAAACCTATGAAATTCGTCCTTCTTTGTTCTGCTACCTCGCGGTCTGTTACCTACATGAGTTCTGCAGGTATTTCCAGATTTGACATTAACACTACCAATAAATTAAGCTTAGTGCTAGTTCAATTTAAAAAAGATGGCATAAAAAATCATCATGAGAATGTCAACACAGCAAAATTTTATATTGATTATCGATACCGCTACCTATCTTGGTCGAAAAGTAAAGAAACCAATCATAGAGATTCATTTTCACTTCGGCATTTTCATAAGTTATGCGAAAAAGATATGAGTCATTGATCTTCGGTAGCTATTATGGATCAATGGGTGCGACAAGGTCCGAACGGCTGTAGCAACGAGATGTCTATTTTGACCTTCATGGTTTTAAAATTAAACAAAAGACGTCAATCTCTTTAACAACTCAGTCAACTGGTTGGTCAAGTGGTTAAAATGGTTCAACAACTCCTCTATCTTGCCGTTTTCTGAACATTTAGAAGAACCCTGAGCAAAAATGACGCTTTCGAAAACTAAAAAAGTGAGAAGACAAGACCAATTGAAATAAATTCGCTTGAGTTATACTCGATAGAAACTGGTGACCAGCGTTTGACAAAAAATCACAACTGAAAGTATAGAATATAAAACAGAAACGTTTGCTAGGGTCTATAAATAAAATTGAGCCGCAACACAGCATTTCTGCGAAACTCCTTTCTTTCTATGACAGCAGTGTAATAATAGCCATATGCACACGGCTACGCGCCACAGGGATTTACGCGGAACCTGCCAGCAGGGAATGGCCATTCACTTCTTCTTTTCAGCCTTCCCAGCGGCCTTCGTGACTTTGCCACTAGCAGTAAGTGGGTCCTTGAAGTTGACCAACTTGATGACAAACATCAATCGTAAGATAGAAGAAAAAGATGGATTCGATAGTTCCAGCATACCACATTGGTTAAGACTTTAGGTCCTATTCCTATTAGGTTGATAAATGGTGTTCGCGCAGGGCGCAAAAACATCTAAGAAGAATCTCCATGCCGTTACCGAAGCTTAAAAGTAAAGTACAAATTAAAAGCAGTCGTATTTATAAAAAAAGAAGAAAATCAAGACATTTGGGTTTGATTTAGAAAAATGTCCAAAAAGTGTCCTTTTTTTTCAGAAAGCTGCCTTTTTTGACCCAATAGTGCCCCGGTGTCCCTCAGAGTGAAAAAGTGTCCTAAAGGCACTAAAAGTGTCCATTTGGCATCCCAGCTGGAAACCCCCTCCCCCCTCCGTAGTGAATTTTTTCTCTAAAAACCTCCCCCATGAGAGTTCCCCTCGAACAGTTTCCATATAATTTCCAACTCTAACTACTAATACTACTAACAACTCATTGCAGAATTAAGCCACATGAGGCCAACACAGCTACACAAGTTTCTCCCCCATGGGTAACTTAACTGAATGAGTTTTATATATTTGGAACGCATATTAAATTAGATCCTCCTTTTTTTTCTAAAAGTAACTGCTAGAGATATTAGAAGTGGACGTTTTCTAGGTTGTCTCTTGCGAAGCAGAAAGAAAATTTACCGCTTCCGTGCATGTTCAGTAGTGACACTGCATGTTTAAATCAAATCTAAAGAGAAATTTATTTACTTTTTTTAAGCGTATTACTAGCCAGTTAGTTTTATTAATTATACTAATAGGCTATCAACAAGGATAATAACGAATGAAAGAAAGAGACAGAATATATTTTACATAATTAAAGTTTAGTGTTTAATTTATTTAAAAAAAATTAAAAGCAGAGAAGAAGAAGAAGTCGTCCAAATAAACAAAGTATTAATGAAAATTAATTTAAAAGTATGCTTTAATTTTTTTATTTGTTTTAATCAAGCACATGATTGGTTCCCACATAAAAAAATCAAAGGAATGAAAAATTTGGGGAAGAGAAGCCAAATAAAAAGAGCAAAATGTATTGTTTTCAGGCGATTTGTAACCTTTACACTCAAGCTTTAGAGGAATTACCATAAAAAAAAACTTTCTTCTGGCGGAAGCAAAGAGCGATATTAAAACTTAAAACGCACAAATATTATGTCTTTTGTGAACACGCAACATATATCTACAAAACTTGCAACATATATCTGCAAAACTTTGTTCAGCTAAAATAACTCGCAAGTTATTCTCTAAATTTGAACACAAAAAAAAAATTTTTTTTTAGTGCAGTTAAAACATAAGGGTTTTCAAGATAATTTTTACAGTAGAAAAATAAGGCATTTTAGTATGTTTGTGTGATTTGGATTCGGTTTGTTTGGTACGACCTCTCAAGAGTGAGCCCAGCCCAATAAACGGCTCTCTTTTTGGGTTTAAATGGACGTTCGATGACCACTTTCAAAGTGGGAACGTTGTCCAAAAGTCTCATTTGCGTAACGTACTAGTTTGGTATTTTGGACCAGTGCCCTTGCGTACTGTATTTTATATACATCAGTATTGCAATGACGTTGTCCCACTTGTCACACTTATGTGGAAAAATGGAAGATTTTAATGTATGGAGAAGTTTTTTTTTATTAAATTGGCTAAAGAGCAAAAAACTGGTAATTGCAAAAATAGTTGCATATATTTAGACAAGGGATTACAACAATTCAAAAACCTTACAAAAGAAAACCAAACGTTCGATGAATTAAAACATTCTCTCCCTCCCCACCACAAGAGTGAATGTATCGTTTTATATTTATGACACATACAACACTACAAATGGAAAGTATTTAAGAGATGAAAAAAAATTGAAATTGTTTTAAGTTCAGTCCAGAACCGCTAGTTATTATGTAAACTGGAAAAATATTTATGTTGTCTCACAAATAATTTTAATGCTTTAATTCAAACTAGAAAAATACCTGACAATTTTGAAATTAGTTTGCTTTTGTTTGATAAAAACAACTAGATACGAGAATAAGGCCTATAGGTTTGAACGCAAACAGCTATATAATGCCTTTAGGAAGACCCAAAAACCAAAAATTTGCATTTCAAGGAGGCACACTTGTGCCTCTATAAAGAGGCGACCCACCACAATGTTAAGCGATTTCCGGTCCTAGCGGTCGCAGAGAGACAGCGGTGATCGCATTTTGTAGCCCAAGCTCCAACTAAGAAACGTGCAAAATTTCACCCCCCTCCGACTTTATCTTCATGGGTGAAAGTGGGCCGGAAGTTTCGACCCTCCGACCACAGCCCCCCTTTAACGTTGTCCGATTGGGCTGAAATTTAGAGGTTAAGCTTTCCTAGGGCCTGGGAGCTTATCCTCGAAATTTCAGCTCAATCCGATCACTCCTTCCCTGTTTTCCAAAAACCAAATATCAAGTTTTGTGGGGATTTGCTTGCGTCAAAAATACATCGCACAGAATAAAAATAATGTAACATGTCTCTGTGGTACAGTGGTCGCTATTCCTGACTGTCAGGCGGAAGACCCGAGTTCGATTCCCCGTCAGAGAAATTTTTTTATATATTGAATTTAAAGTTTAAAAAAGAAACTCAGTTTCTTTTTTAAATCCAATCTATTAAATCCTTCGGCTCAACAGGCGTCTCCAGAAGAATATCACAGTCGGCCTTCAGGTTACAGGTAAGTCTCCACTGCTTTTATAAGATGTCGTACAACCGCATGCTCGAAGAAAAGTTGAAAAAAGAAAATCTTACTGTGAATTTGATTTGATTATTCAGGAATTAAAAGCCTTAACACAAGTATCTTCAAGAGCGAAGGATTTGGGGGGGGCGGCAGCCCCCCAACTTTAACTCCTGACACGATCAGCTAACAGTTAGTCCAGCAATAATAAGTAATAAACTGTACAAAAACGTGCAGAAATTATTTGAAAAAACTACGTTTTCTAAAGAGTTAAAGAGGCTGAGTCACAAGTTCGAACCTTAAAACGTACAGGGATTAGGAGGTACAGTTGGGGGGCTGCTGCCCCCCAAACCCCCGCTTCCGTATATAAAAGGGGCTGTGCCCTCCTCAACACCTCGCTCTTTACGCTAAAGTTTGACTTTCTCACAACTCTTTTTTTAAACAATAAAAACTTTAGCGTAAAGAGCGAGGCGTTGAGGAGGGCACAGCCCCTTTTATATACGGAAGCGGAAGTTTGGGGGGGCGTGCAGCCCTCCAACTGTACCTCCGAATCCCTGTACGTTTTAAGGTTCGAACTTGTGACTCAGCCTCTTTAACTCTTTAGAAAACGTTGTTTTTTTTCAAATAATATTACAAATGATGATTCTTTGGAATCACCTGAACTATCAAACGTGAAAAGACCGAGAGAACAGCTCGAACAAATTAAATCCACAATGAGTAAAAATCAACCTGGACCGTCAAATGAGACAATACCAATACGGGCAGCTAAAGCAAAGGACATTGCTAAATTGTCTGAAATAATCAAAATACAAAATGAAGAAGAAAGACAAATGTGGTTAGAAGACAAGCGACACCAAGAATCTGAGCGAGTGAAAAATGAAAAGGAAGAGCAAAGACACACGCGATTAGACGACAGGTGACACCGAATATCTGAGCGAGTAAAAAAATTAAAATGAAGAGCGCAAAAAGAAAATCAAAAGCTTGAAGGCTAGTGGAAATCGTTGTTAGAAATCGGACTTGTTGTAATAATCAAATATCTTTGAAAAGATTCAGTATGAAAAGACATTAAATTGTGTAAATAGCAAAAAACTGGTAATTGGGAAAACATTTATATATATTTTAACAAGTGATGAAAACAACTCAAAAACCTTCAAAAAGAAAACCAAAAGTTAAAAGCTTAGTAAAAAATCGTTTCGAGAAATCGGACTTGCTTGAATAATCAAAATCTTTGAAAAGACTCCAGTATGAAAATACATTAAATTGCTTAAAGAGCAAAAAACTGGTAAGTGCAAAAATATTTGTATATATTTTAAAAAGGGATTAAAACAATTCAACAACCTTAAGAAAGAAAACCAATAGTTTGGAGCTTAGTAGACAATCAGTGTTAAAAATCAGACTTGCTTCAATAATCAAATATCTTTGAAAAGACACAGTATTTCCCATTTTTTCTGGAAAATTTGTATCCTAAGATATTCTGGCCCCCCCAAAAAAAACGATCTAGATTACACCAGTATTGCAATAACGTTGTCACATTTCTCACGTTTATGTGGAAAATTGTCAGGCTTATATTTGCATATATTTAGACAAGGGACTACAACAATTCAAAAACCTAGAAAAGAAAACCGAAAGTTTGATGAATTATATCCTTCTTCCCCCCCCCCCACAACAAGAGTGAATGTATCGTTTTTTTTATTTATGACACATACAACACTACAAACAGAAAGTATTTAAAAGATGAAAAAATATTTTTTTTTTTTAAGTTCAGTTCAGAATTGCTTATTATTATGTAAACTGGAAAAATATTTATGTTGCCTGAGCAATAATATTAATGTTTTAATTCAAACTAGTAAAACCCCTGACAATTTTGAAATTAGTTTGTTTTTCTTTGATAAAAACAACTAGATACGTGAATAAGGCCTATAGGTTTGAACGCAACCAGCTATATAATGCCTTTAGGAAGACCCAAAAACAAAAATTTGCATTTGTTACAAATGATGATTCTTTAGATTCACCTAAACTATCAAAGGTGAAAAGCCCGAGAGAATAGCTCGAACAAATTAAATACACAATGAGTGAAAATCAACCTGGATCTTCATATGAGACAAGACCAATACGGACAGCTAAAGCAAAAGGCATTGCTAAATTGTCTGAAGTAATCAAAATACAAAACGAAGAAGAAAGACAAATGTGGATAGAAGACAAGCGACACCAAGAATCTGAGCGAGTCAAAAATGAAAATGAAGAGCTAAGATACAAAGCGGTTAGACGACAAGCAACACCAAAATCTGAGCGAGTCCAAAATTAAAATGAAGAGCAAAGACACACGCGGTTAGGAAAAAGAAAATCAAAAGCTTGAAGCTTAGTAGAAATCTTTGTTAGAAATTGGACTTACTGTAATAACCAAATATCTTTGAAAATATTCAGTATAAAAAGACATTAAATTGCGTAAATACCAAAAAATAGTAATTGTGAAAATATTTATGTATATTTAACAAGGTATTACAACAATTCAAAAACCTTATAAAAGAAAATCAAAAGTTTGAAGCTTAGTAAAAATCGTTGTTAGAAATCGGACTAGCTTGAATAATCAAATATCTTTGAAATGACTCCAGTATGAAAAGAAATTAAGTTGCTTAGAGAGCAAAAAATGGTAATTGCAAAAATATTTGTATATATTTTAAAAAGGGATTAAAACAATTCGAAAATATTAAGAAAGCCAAAAGTTTGGAGCTTAGTAGACAATCAGTGTTAGAAATGAGACTTGCTTCTAACACTAGACTAGAGTCTAGTGTTATTTTTAATCAAATATCTTTAAAAAGACACAGTATTTCCCATTTTTTCTGGAAAATTTGGTCTTGGGATGTTCTGGCCAAAAAAAAAAAACGATCTAGATTGCACAAGTATTGCAATAACGTTGTCACATTTGTCACGCTTATGTGGAAAAATTGAAGATTTTCTTCATGGAGAAGTTTACATTAAATTGCTTAAAGAGCAAAAAACTAGTAATTGCATAAAGATTCGTATATATTTTGAAAAGGGATTACAACAATTCAAAATCATAGAAACGAAAATCAAAGTTTGAAGCTTAGTAGATATCGTTGTTAGAAATCGGACTTACTTAATAATTAAATATCTTTTAGAAGCCTTCAGTATGAAAAGACAGCAAATTGTCTGCGGTTAAAAGACAAGCGATAATGAAAATCAACATATAGAAGCTTGCCACGTGCCGTTTATTGAGAAGTTTATATTAAATTGCTTAAAGAGCAAAAAACTGCTAATTGCAAAAATATTTGCATATATTTTGACAAGGGACTACAACAATTCAAAAACCCTAAAAAAAAACCAAAAGTATGATGAATTATATCCTTATTCCTCCCCCCCCCCCAACCAAGAGTGAATATATCGTTACGTGGGAAAACTGAAGATCCTATGCACAGAAAAGTTTACATTAAATTGCTTAATGAACAAAAAACTGGTAATTCCAAAAATAATTGCATATATTTTGAGAAGGGATTACAACAAATCAAAAACCTTAAAAAAAGTCTGAATCTCAGTTGAAATCGTTGTTAGAAATCGGACTTGCGGTAATAATTCAATATCTTTGAATAGACCTCAGTATGAAAAGACATTAAATTGCGTAAAGAGTAAAAAAACTGATAATTGCAAAAATATTTGTATATATATTAACAAAGGATTACAGCAATTCAAATCTTAAAAAAAAAACCAAAAATTTGAAGTTTAGTAGAAATCATTGTTAGAAATTGGACTTGCTTTAATAATCAAATATCTTAGAAAAGATGCAGTAGGAAAAGACATTAAATTGCGTCAAGAGTAAAAAACTGGTAGTTGCAAAAATATTTCTATATATTTTAACAAGGGATTACAACAATTCATAAACCTTAAAAAAAGTTTGAAGCTTAGTAGAAATAGTTGTTAGAAATCGGACTTGCTTTTATAATCAAATATCTTTTAAAATACTGCAGTATAAAGACAGCAAATTGTCTGCGGTTAGAAGAGAAGCGACAATGAGAATCTATACATAAATATAGAAGCCTGCCGCGTGCCAAATGCCGTGGCCCCGCGGCTGGTAATTGCAAAAATATTTGTATATATTTTAACAAGGGATTACAACAATTCAAAAACCTTAAAAAAGAAAACCAAAACTTTGGAGCTTAGTAGATATCGTTGTTAGAATTCGGGATTGCTTTAATAATGAAATATCTTTGAAAAGACCGCAATATGAAAAGACAGCAAATTGTCTGCGGTAGAAGACAAGCGATAAGGAGAATCCATATATAGAAGCCTGGCCTGTGCCGAGTGCTGGGCTCCCGGTACTATATATATATATATATATATATATATATAATATATATATATATATATATATATATATATATATATATATATATATATATAATATATATATATATATATATATATATATATATATATATATATATATATAATATATATATATATAATATATATATATATATATATATATATATATATTATATATATATATATATATATATATATATAAACGTGTTATAATGACTGGGGTTCGAATGTTTAACGTGTGAATTCAACAATCAGCCAGGTAAATGGGCTGCTATTTAATTTATTTAGAGACTGCAAGATATATGTAGGCATTAACGTGTTTGAAACCCATAAAATTTATTTAGAAATCCCTGTTAATTTTCGCGATATTAACTTCAGCCTGCAATATCAGCGACGGTAAAGTGTGGGAAATAGTTCCAGATACTTGAAAGGCAATCATCAGTATCCTTGATGGCTATTAACGGATCACACGATATCCCCTATAATGACTGGGATTCAAATATCCACTGTAATTACTGGACTCCAAATATCCAAGACACGAAATCAAGAACTACTAAGGTAAATGACCAGAACTTTATTTATTTGGAGAGCATGAGGCATCGAGTTGGCGTGTATCGACGAGGTGACCCTTTTAGAGGCTATAAGTTAACAAATTAACATAAAAGCTCCTTTCTATACCCTTAAAATTGTATTAAACCAAATTCTTTAGAACGGTTGTAATAACGTCCAATAAATGCTCTATTAAGAAGAAACAGATTAGTTCAATAAGAAAGAGACACTTTTCTAAGCCAACATTGTAATACTCTGTTAAAACCATCAAAAGTAAAAGATAGCTTTTGAATAAAAAGCACATTTCTCTCGATGAGATTTTCTGGTAGAGCTTGGAAACAAACTGAGCTGAAAAAAATTCTCCCACGTCTGGGATTGGGTTGGTTAATCATTGTAGACAAACTGATGTATTAAAATTTTGTGAGACTATGGCTCACTGCTCATTTAAAAAGTCGTTTCTGGTATAGTTTGGAGGGTTATGCACGTACTAAAGACCATGAAAGAATTTCTGGCTTGACCCCATTAAAGTCTTAGAAATCTATTTCCCTGATCCAATCCGTTCCGTTCAATTCTTTGCTTAGCACATTCCTGATTTTTTTAACAAAAATGTCATATAAGATAGCTTCTTAAAATATCTTTTAGGTTTCTTTGGAAAACTTCTTTTGTGGACAAGGTTTTTTTTCCATTAAAAAAAAAAAAAAAAAAAAAAAAAAAAAAAAAAAAAAAAAAAAAAAAAAAAAAACAGATAATACACCATTTGACCCAATTAATACACAATTCGTTATATACCATTCTTGGCATTATGAAAAGACTTGATGACACAGTGTGCCCTTTTTTCAAAACCTAAATTAGCCAAGACTGTTTAACGTCATCAAAAATAATATTTAATGTTTTCATCAGATCTTTTTTAGCCAAGTAGAAAACAAACAAACAAAAAGGACTGGAGTTCTAGCCAGCCTTTCTCTGGAATCAATGGTTAATCTGCCTAGCTCTGCTAAATCATGATGACTAACAAAATATCATATAATTTCCTTCATCCCAATTAATTTACAGCTTGATATGACAAAATCTTCAGTGTCTATTTCATTAAATGCAACAACGTACCGTTTACTTTGAAAATCAAACAACTGAAAGATTAACATAGTTATGATCTTGCTCTGTTAATACAAAAAATACCTAATTTCCTGCTCCTCCTCCAATCGGCGTCCCAATTTTCTGATTTTCAAGCATAAACTTCTGATTTTCTAGAATTCATGTTCTATTATGACTCTGCTTTTCTGAGCTACAAAAAATTTAATAAATGTTTAACCGTTAGCTCCGCATCCTCACGGTTGTTTATTTCTAAGTTATAATAAATCATCTATTGCTGCTTTTATTTAGCATAGTGGTAACTTATATTGAAAAAGCGTGTTAAGTTTTTAGTATTCCAATTTGTTTTTATTTAATTTAGTTCTGAGTTCCATTGTTACCAAATCAAACAGTTCGTGGTAACGAACTGTAAGTAAGGAGCGACCCGACTGAATAGTAACCAAAACTATAAAAAACGGACTTTTGATACCGATAAATACATCAAGAGAATTGGATTGTTATGTTGATTTCAAATATATAAGTTTCATCAAGTTTAGTCTTACCCATAAAAAGTTACAAGCCAGAGAAAATTTGCTTTATTTTATAAAAGGGGGAAACACCTCCTAAAAGTCATATAGAATGTTAATGAAACTCACATAATCAGATTCAGCGTATCAGAGAACCCTACTGTAGAGGTTTCATGCTCATATCTGGAAAAATGTAGAATTTTGCATTTTTTGCTAGAAGAAAGATGACAGATGCGTGATTTTTTTTTTTTTTTTTCCCAGGGGTGATCAGTATCGACCCAGGGGTCCTAGAATATCGCGTGAGGGCTCATTCAAGCGGAAATTAAAAGTTATAGTGCCCTTTTTAAGTGGCTAAAAAAAATTGGAAGGCAACTAGGCCCCCTCTCCGCGCTCATTTTTTCCCAAAGTCACCCGATCAAAATTTTGAGATTGCCATTTTGTTAAGCATAGTCGAAAAAACATAACTATTTCTTTGAGGATGACTTAATCCTCCACAGTCACCGGAGGAAGAGCTGAAAGTTATGAACTTTGCCCATTGTTTACATACAGTATTAGTTATTGGGAAATATACAGACGTTTTCACGGGGATTTTTTTCTTGCGGGGGTTGGGGAGGGGTTTACGTGGGAAGTTCTTTTCATGGAGGAATTCTTCATGGGGGGAAGGTCATTAAAGTGGATAAATACATAAATAAATAAATAAATGTACAATTATATATATATATATATATATATATATATATATATATATATATATATATATTATATATATATATATATATATATATATATATATATATCTATATATATATATATATATATTATATATATATTATATATATATATATATATATATATATATATTATATATATATATATATATATATATATATATATATATATATATAATATATATATATATATATATATATATATATATATATATATATATATATATATATATATATATATTATAATAGTATCTACGACAGTTCTTCTACTTCACTATGACTGTGTTCTGTGACTGTAGACTGAAGCTAAGAATATACACAATTCTCGGGATTCGTAGATAAATTTTACGGTCTTTAAACACGCCAACGGCAACGATGGTATCTCATAATCTCCAAATATATTAAATATCTGGTCATTTATCTGACTGTTGAGTTCGCGTGTTGGATATTCGTAGCCCAGTCATTATAGTCATTAAAGCGGATATTTGGAGCCCAGTTATTATAGCAGATACTGTGAGATTCATTAACAGCCATCAAAAGACATCGATAATGGCTTTTCAAGTATCTGAGACCGTTCTTACACTTTACTGTCCTTGAAATTGGAGATTGAAGTCAAACATAACGGCATTGCTCAGGGATAAATTTTAAAAATTAGATAAAAAGACACATTTAAAAATAAATTTTAAAAAACCAAAATGGAAAAACTTTGGGTAAGAAATTATGGTACTCCTGTACTAAACGTACTCTTTTATATACTGCAATGGAAACCAGTCACGAAAAACCTGTTTTTGACGTGTTAATTCAAGACACCGCTATAGAGTAACCCAATGTATAGCGTGGTTTTTCATTGCGTATACGATATTTAAACTATTGTGTTTTGGGGGGTTTAGGGGAAAAAGGGTACCTAGGTTAGGCTAGGTTACGTAATAATAAATGTTATGCTTTACCCCCCCTCCCCCAATGAGTAGAAAGGCCTTATTGACTCCCACGAGTACAATACCCCTTCGAATCCCGATCCGGACACTTTTTTTTAAACTCCCACGAATACACCAAATATGGGCATGGAGTCCCTAAGGGAAATGGATTTCTGAGAAATTGATTGCGTAATCGATTGGAATTTGGAACACCTCTGCTGTCAGTCATTAATCAAACTGTTTCCGGAAGTTTATTAGTATCTTTGGAGTTCGACCAGAATTGTTTCTGGGGCAAAGTTTAGATCACACGTGACAGATGATGTCATGGTTGATTGATTTGACACGAAAGGGGAATTAATTTGTTGTTTCTAATTGAAATTATTGATTCACGAAATGGGAATTAATTTGTTGTTTCTAAGGGGAATTATTGATTCAAGAAAGGGGAATTAATTTGTTGTTTCTAAGGGGAAGGTTGGGAAGAGATATATTGATTGCGTAATCGAAGGGAGAGAATTCCCGAGAAATTGATTACATAATCGGTAGAACCCTATCAGGAGGTCGTGACGGGAATCCATATATGGATATAGAATGACGTAATCGACTAGGACAAATGGATTTCTGAGAAATTGATTACATAATCGGTAGAACCCTATCAGAAGGCCATGACTAGACTCCAAGCAATACTTTTCAAAAGGCATTTCAGAACAAGTTCTTTTCTTAGTGACCGTCCTAAACCCATTTTCCAACATGAAGTACTTATCTTTTTCACCCACAACTATACTTTACAGCTTTTTGGATACCTCAACACCAAGAAATACTTTTCAAAGACCATTTCAGAGCAAGTTACTTTCTTAATGTCCCTTCTAAACCTGTTTTACAAGTTGAAGTTCTTATCTTTTTCACCCACAACTATACTTTACAGCTTTTTGGATACCTCAACACCAAGAAATACTTTTCAAAGACCATTTCAGAGCAAGTTACTTTCTTAATGTCCCTTCTAAACCTATTTTCCAACATGAAGTACTTATCTTTTTCACCCACAACTATACTTTACAGCTTTTTGGTTACCTCAACACCAAGAAATACTTTTCAAAGACTATTTCAGAGCAAGTTACTTTCTTAATGTCCCTCCTAAACCCATTTTCCAACATGAAGTACTTATCTTTTTCACCCACAACTATACTTTACAGCTTTTTGGATACCTCAACACCAAGAAATACTTTTCAAAGACCATTTCAGAGCAAGTTACTTTCTTAATGTCCACCCTAAACCATTTTCCGACTTGAAGTACTTATCTTTTTCAACCACAACTATACTTTACAGCTTTTTGGATACCTCACACCAAGAAATACTTTTCAAAGACCATTTCAGAGCAAGTTACTTTCTTAATGTCCCTTCTAAACCTATTTTCCAACATGAAGTACTTATCTTTTTCACCCACAACTATACTTTACAGCTTTTTGGTTACCTCAACACCAAGAAATACTTTTCAAAGACTATTTCAGAGCAAGTTACTTTCTTAATGTCCCTCCTAAACCCATTTTCCAACATGAAGTACTTATCTTTTTCACCCACAACTATACTTTACAGCTTTTTGGATACCTCAACACCAAGAAATACTTTTCAAAGACCATTTCAGAGCAAGTCACTTTCTTAATGTCCCTCCTAAACCCATTTTCCAACTTGAAGTACTTATCTTTTTCAACCACAACTATACTTTACAGCTTTTTGGATACCTCAACACCAAGAAATACTTTTCAAAGACCATTTCAGAGCAAGTTACTTTCTTAATGTCCCTTCCTAAACCTATTTTCCAACATGAAGTACTTATCTTTTTCACCCACAACTATACTTTACAGCTTTTTGGTTACCTCAACACCAAGAAATACTTTTCAAAGACCATTTCAGAGCAAGTTACTTTCTTAATGTCCCTCCTAAACCCATTTTCCAACATGAAGTACTTATCTTTTTCACCCACAACTATACTTTACAGCTTTTTGGATACCTCAACACCAAGAAATACTTTTCAAAGACCATTTCAGAGCAAGTTACTTTCTTAATGTCCCTCCTAAACCTATTTTCCAACATGAAGTACTTATCTTTTTCACCCACAACTATACTTTACAGCTTTTTGGATACCTCAACACCAAGAAATACTTTTCAAAGACCATTTCAGAGCAAGTTACTTTCTTAATGTCCCTCCTAAACCCATTTTCCAACTTGAAGTACTTATCTTTTTCACCCACAACTATACTTTACAGCTTTTTGGATACCTCAACACCAAGAAATACTTTTCAAAGACCATTTCAGAGCAAGTTACTTTCTTAATGTCCCTCCTAAACCATTTTCCAACTTGAAGTACTTATCTTTTTCAACCACAACTATACTTTACAGCTTTTTGGATACCTCAACACCAAGAAATACTTTTCAAAGACCATTTCAGAGCAAGTTACTTTCTTAATGTCCCTTCTAAACCTATTTTCCAACATGAAGTACTTATCTTTTTCACCCACAACTATACTTTACAGCTTTTTGGTTACCTCAACACCAAGAAATACTTTTCAAAGACTATTTCAGAGCAAGTTACTTTCTTAATGTCCCTCCTAAACCCATTTTCCAACATGAAGTACTTATCTTTTTCACCCACAACTATACTTTACAGCTTTTTGGATACCTCAACACCAAGAAATACTTTTCAAAGACCATTTCAGAGCAAGTCACTTTCTTAATGTCCCTCCTAAACCCATTTTCCAACTTGAAGTACTTATCTTTTCAACCACAACTATACTTTACAGCTTTTTGGATACCTCAACACCAAGAAATACTTTCAAAGACCATTTCAGAGCAAGTTACTTTCTTAATGTCCCTCCTAAACCCATTTTCCAACTTGAAGTACTTATCTTTTTCACCCACAACTATACTTTACAGCTTTTTGGATACCTCAACACCAAGAAATACTTTTCAAAGACCATTTCAGAGCAAGTTACTTTCTTAATGTCCCTCCTAAACCCGTTTTCCAACTTGAAGTACTTATCTTTTTCACCCACAACTATACTTTACAGCTTTTTGGATACCTCAACACCAAGAAATACTTTTCAAAGACCATTTCAGAGCAAGTTACTTTCTTAATGTCCCTCCTAAACCCATTTTCCAACTTGAAGTACTTATCTTTTTCACCCACAACTATACTTTACAGCTTTTTGGTTACCTCAACACCAAGAAATACTTTTCAAAGACCATTTCAGAGCAAGTTCCTTTCTTAGTGACCATCCTAAACCCATTTTACAAATTGAAGTACCCATCCTTTTAGCTTAGAGTTTTAGTTAGAGTTGAAGTTTAGTTTAGTTACAGTTAAGAGTTTCGAGTTTTAGCTTAGAGTCATACCTTAGAGTTTTACCTAAAGTTTTAGTTTGGCTAAGTTTTAGTTAAGAGTTTCGAGTTTTAGCTTAGAGTCTTAACTTAGACTTTTTTTGTTAGAGTTCTAGTTTAGTTTAATTTTAGTTAAGAGTTTAGAGTTTTAGCTTAGAGTCTTAGCTTAGAGTTTTTGTTGAAGTTCTAGTTTAGTTTAGTTTTAGTTAATAGTTTAGAGTTTTAGCTTAGAGTCTTAGCATAGAGTTTTTGTTAGACTTGAAGTTTATTTTAGTTTTAGTTAAGAGTTTAGAGTTTTTAGCTTAGAGTCATAACTTAGAGTTTTACTTAAAGTTGTAGTTTAGTTAAGTTTTAGTTAAGAGTTTCGAGTTTTAGCTTAGAGACTTAGCTTAGAGTTATAGTTTAGTTTAGTTTTAGTTAAGAGTTTGGTGTTTTACCTTAGAGTCATAGCTTAGAGTTTTTGTTAGAGTTCTAGTTTAGTTTAGTTTTAGTTAAGAGTTTAGAATTTTAGCTAAGAGTCTTAGCTTAGAGTTTTTGTTAGAGTTCTAGTTTATTTTAGTTTTAGTTAAGAGTTTAGAGTTTTTAGCTTAGAGTCTTAGTTTAGAGTTTTTGTTTAAGTTCTAGTTTAGTTTAGTTTTAGTTAACAGTTTAGAGTTTTTAGCTTAGAGTCTTAGCTTGCAGTTTTTGTTAGAGTTCTAGTCTAGTTTAGTCTTAACTTAGAGTTTTTTTTATAGAGTTCTAGTTTAGTTTAATTTTAGTTAAGAGTTTAATGTTTTACCTTTGAGTTTCAGTTAGAATTCTAGTTTAGTTTAGTTTTAGTTAAGAGTTTGGTGTTTTACCTTAGATTCTTAGCTTAGAGTTTAGTTAAAAGCTTAGAGTTTTAGTTAAAGTTGTATTTTAGTTAAGTTATAGTTAAGAGTTTAGAGTTTTACCTTAGAGTCATAGCTTAGAGTTTTAGTTAGAGTTCTAGTTCAGTTTAGTTTTAGTTAAGAGTTTAGAGTTTTAGCTTAGATTCTTAGCTTATAGTTTGTGTTAGAGTTCTAGTTTAGTTTAGTTATAGTTAAGAGTCTCGAGTTTTCAGCTTAGAGTCTTAGCTTAGAGTTTCTGTTAGAGTTCTAGTTTAGTTTACTTCTAGTTAAGAGTTTAGAGTTTTAGCTTAGAGTCTTAGCTTATAGTTTGTGTTAGAGTTCTAGTTTAGTTTAGTAATAGTTAAGAGTTTAGAGTTTTAGCTTAGAGTCTTAGCTTAGAGTTTTTGTTAGAGTTCTAGTTTAGTTTAGTTTTAGTTAAGAGTTTAGAATTTTAGCTTAGAGTCTTAGCTTAGAGTTTTTGTTAGAGTTCTAGTTTATTTTAGTTTTAGTTAAGAGTTTAGAGTTTTTAGCTTAGAGTCTTAGCTTAGAGTTTTTGTTTAAGTTCTAGTTTAGTTTAGTTTTAGTTAATAGTTTATAGTTTTAGCTTAGAGTCTTAGCTTAGAGTTTTTGTTAGACTTGAAGTTTAGTTTAGTAATAGTTAAGAGTTTAGAGTTTTAGCTTAGAGTCATAGCTTAGAGTTTTAGTTAAAGTTGTAGTTTAGTTAAGTTATAGTTAAGAGTTTAGAGTTTTACCTTAAAGTCATAGTTTAGAGTTTTAGATAGAGTTCTAGTTCAGTTTAGTTTTAGTTAAGAGTTTAGAGTTTTAGCTTAGAGTCTTAGCTTATAGTTTGTGTTAGAGTTCTAGTTTAGTTTAGTTATATTTAAGAGTCTCGAGTTTTCAGCTTAGAGTCTTAGCTTAGAGTTTCTGTTAGAGTTCTAGTTTAGTTTACTTCTAGTTAAGAGTTTAGAGTTTTAGCTTAGAGTCTTAGCTTATAGTTTGTGTTAGAGTTCTAGTTTAGTTTAGTAATAGTTAAGAGTTTAGAGTTTTAGCTTAGAGTCTCAGCTTAGAGTTTTTGTTAGAGTTCTAGTTTAGTTTACTTATAGTTAAGAGTTTGAGGTTTTACCTTAGAGACTTAGCTTAGAGTTTTAGTTTAGTTTAGTTTTAGTTAAGAGTTTAGAGTTTTAGCTTAGAGTCATAGCTTAGAGTTTTGTTAGAGTTCTAGTTAGTTTAGTTTTAGTTAAGAGTTTAGAGTTTTAGCTTAGAGTCTTAGTTTAGAGTTTTGTTGAAGTTCTAGTTAGTTTAGAGTTTAGCTTAGACTTAGAGTTTTAATTAGAGTTTAGTTAGTTTAGTTTTAGTTAAGAGTTTAGAGTTTTAGCTTAGAGTCTTAGCTTAGAGTTTTTGTTAGAGTTCTAGTTTGGTTTAGTTTTAGTTAAGAGTTTAGAGTTTTAGCTTAGAGTCTTAGCTTAGAGTTTTTGTTAGAGTTCTAGTTTAGTTTAGTTATAGTTAAAGTTTGGAGTTTTACCTTAGAGACTTAGCTTAGAGTTTTAGTTTAGTTTACTTTTACTTAAGAATTTAGAGTTTTAGCTTAGAGTCTCAGCTTGGAGTTCTAGTTTAGTTTAGTTTTAGTTAAGAGTTTAGTGTTTTTAGCTTACAGTCTTAGTTTAGAGTTTATGTTGAAGTTCTAGTTTAGTTTAGTTCTAGTTTAGAGTTTTAGCTTAGACATAGAGTTTTAATTAGAGTTCTAGTTTAGTTTAGTTTTAGTTAAGAGTTTAGAGTTTTTAGCTTAGAGTCTTTGCCTAGTTTTATTTAGAGTTCTAGTTTAATTTAGTTTTAGCTAAGAGTTTAGAGTTTTACCATAGAGTCTTAGCTTAGAGTTTTAGTTAGAGTTAAAGTTTAGTTTAGTTACAGTTAAGAATTTAGATTTTTAGCTTAGAGTCATAGCTTAGAGTTTTACTTAAAGTTATAGTTTGGTTAAGTTTTAGTTAAGAGTTTCGAGTTTTAGCTGAGTCTTAGCTTAGAGTTTTTGTTAGAGTTCTACTTTAGTTTAGTTTTAGTTAAGAGTTTAGAGTTTTACCTTAGAGTCTTAGCTTAGAGTTTTTGTTAGAGTTCTAGTTTAGTTTAATTTTAGTTAAGAATTTGATGTTTTACCATTGAGATTCAGTTAGAGTTCTAGTTTAGTTTACTTTTAGTTAAGAGTTTAGTGTTTTACCTTAGAGTCTTAGCTTAGAGTTCTAGTTTAGTTTAGTTTTAGTTAAGAGTTTAGAATTTTAGCTTAGAGTCTTAACTTAGAGTTTTTGTTAGAGTTCTAGTTTATTTTAGTTTTAGTTAAGAGTTTAGAGTTTTTAGCTTAGAGTCTTAGCTTAGAGTTTTTCTTGAAGTTCTAGTTTAATTTAGTTTTAGTTAATAGTTTAGAGTTTTAGCTTAGAGTCTTAGCTTAGAGTTTTTGTTAGAGTTGAAGTTTAGTTTAGTAATAGTTAAGAGTTTAGAGTTTTAGCTTAGAGTCTTAGCTTAGAGTTTTCGTTAGAGTTCTAGTTTAGTTTAGATGTAGTTAAGCGTTTGGAGTTTTACCTTAGAGTCATAGCTTAGAGTTTTTGTTAGAGTTCTAGTTTAGTTTAGTTTTAGTTAAGAGTTTAGAGTTTTTAGCTCAGAGTCTTAGCTTAGAGTTTTTGTTAGAGTTCTAGTTTAGTTTAGTTTTAGTTAAGAGTTTGATGTTTTACCTTAGAGTCATAGCTTAGAGTTTTAGTTAGAGTTCTAGTTTAGTTTAGTTTCAGTTAAGCGTTTAGAATTTTAGCTTAGAGTCTTAGCTTAGAGTTTTTGTTAGAGTTCTAGTTTAGTTTAGTTTTAGTTAAGAGTTTAGAGTTTTTAGCTTAGAGTCTTAGCTTAGAGTTTTTGTTGAAGCTATAGTTTAGTTTAGTTTTAGTTAAGAGTTTATAGTCTTAGCTTAGAGTCCTAGCTTAGAGTTTTTGTTAGAGTCTTAGTTTAGTTTAGTTTTAGTTAAGAGTTTAGAGTTTTAGCTTAGAGTCTTAGCTTAGAGTTATAGTTAGAGTTGAAGTTTAGTTATAGTTAAGAATTTAGAGTTTTTAGCTTAGAATCATAGTTTAGAGTTTTGTTAGAGTTCTAGTTTAGTTTAGTTAAGAGTTTAGAGTTTTATCATAGAATCATAGCTTAGAGTTTTTGTTGAAGTTGCAGTTTAGTTTAGTCATAGTTAAGAGTTTATAGTTTTAGCTTAGAGTCTTAGCTTAGAGTTTTAGTTAGAGTTATTGTTTAGTTTAGTTTTAGTTAAGAGTTATAGCTTAGAGGTTTAGCGTAGAATCTTAGCTTAGAGATTTAGTTAGAGTTGAAGTTTAGTCTAAACTAGCATAACCACAAAATTACACAATATTGCATAGAAATACCAAAACCATAGGTTAGATTAGGTTAGGTTAGAGGTTAGGTTTCTCCACGTTTAAGTTAGGTTAGATTAGGTTAGCTTAATTAGTTAATAAGTTAGGTTAGTATGGTTAGGTTAGGTTACCTTAAAGTCTTAGATTAGAGTTTTAGTTAGGGTTGAGGATTTTCCGGCGAGTATGGTTTGGTTAGGTTAGGTTAGGTTAGACTAGATTAAGTTAGGTTAGATAAGGTTAGGTTAAGTCAGCATAGGTAAGTTAGGTTAGGTTAGCTAAGTTAGGTTAGGTTAGAATAGCTAGTAAACATCTCTCCATGTTTAAGTTAGGTTAGGTTAGGTTAGGCTAGATTAAGTTATGTTAGGTTAGGTTAAGTTAGATTAGGTTAGGTTAGCCTACGAACGCGCGCGTACTTAGGCTAACCTAACCTAACCTAACTTAACCTAACATAACATAACTAAATCTAGCCTAACCTAACCTAACCTAACTTAAACATGGAGAGATGTTTACTAGCTAATCTAACCTAACCTAAATTAGCTAACCTAACCTAACTTACCTATGCTGACTTAACCTAACCTAATCTAACCTAACTTAATCTAGTCTAACCTAACCTAACCTAACCTAACCATACTCGCCGGAAAATCCTCAACCCTAACTAAAACTCTAATCTAAGACTTTAAGGTAACCTAACCTAACCATACTAACCTAACTTATTAACTAATTAAGCTAACCTAATCTAACCTAACTTAAACGTGGAGAAACCTAACCTCTAACCTAACCTAACCTAATCTAACCTATGGTTTTGGTATTTCTATGCAATATTGTGTAATTTTGTGGTTATGCTAGTTTAGACTAAACTTCAACTCTAACTAAATCTCTAAGCTAAGATTCTAGGCTAAACCTCTAAGCTATAACTCTTAACTAAAACTAAACTAAACAATAACTCTAACTAAAACTCTAAGCTAAGACTCTAAGCTAAAAATATAAACTCTTAACTATGACTAAACTAAACTTCAACTTCAACAAAAACTCTAAGCTATGATTCTATGATAAAACTCTAAACTCTTAACTAAACTAAACTAGAACTCTAACAAAAACTCTAAACTATGACTCTAAGCTAAAAACTCTAAATTCTTAACTATAACTAAACTAAACTTCAACTCTAACTATAACTCTAAGCTAAGACTCTAAGCTACAACTCTAAACTCTTAACTAAAACTAAACTAAACTAAAACTCTAACAAAAACTCTAAGCTAGGACTCTAAGTTAAGACTATAAACTCTTAACTAAAACTAAACTAAACTATAGCTTCAACAAAAACTCTAAGCTAAGACTCTAAGCTAAAAACTCTAAACTCTTAACTAAAACTAAACTAAACTAGAACTCTAACAAAAACTCTATGCTAAGACTCTAAGCTAAAATTCTAAACTCTTAACTAAAACTAAACTAAACTAGAACTCTAACTAAAACTCTAAGCTATGACTCTAAGGTAAAACATCAAACTCTTAACTAAAACTAAACTAAACTAGAACTCTAACAAAAACTCTAAGCTAAGACTCTGAGCTACAAAACTCTAAACTCTTAACTAAAACTAAACTAAACTAAATCTCTAAGCTAAGTCTCGAAGGTAAAACTCCAAACGCTTAACTATATCTAAACTAAACTAGAACTCTAACAAAAACTCTAAGCTAAGACTCTAAGCTAAAACTCTAAACTATTAACTAAAACTAAATTAAACTAGAACTTCAAGAAAAAATCTAAGCTAAGACTCTAAGCTAAAAACTCTAAACTCTTAACTAAAACTAAAATAAACTAGAACTCTAACAAAAACTCTAAGTTAAGACTCTAAGCTAAAATTCTAAACTCTTAACTAAAACTAAACTAAACTAGAACTCTAACTAAAACTCTAAGCTAAGACTCTAAGGTAAAACCCTAAACTCTTAACTAAAAGTAAACTAAACTAGAACTCTAACTGAAACTCAATGGTAAAACATCAAATTCTTAACTAAAATTAAACTAAACTAGAACTCTAACAAAAACTCTAATCTAAGACTCTAAGGTAAAACTCTAAACTCTTAATTAAAACTAAACTAAAGTAGAACTCTAACAAAAACTCTAAGCTAAGACTCAGCTAAAACTCGAAACTCTTAACTAAAACTTAACCAAACTATAACTTTAAGTAAAACTCTAAGCTATGACTCTAAGCTAAAAATCTAAATTCTTAACTGTAACTAAACTAAACTTTAACTCTAACTAAAACTCTAAGCTAAGACTCTATGGTAAAACTCTAAACTCTTAGCTAAAACTAAATTAAACTAGAACTCTAAATAAAACTAGGCAAAGACTCTAAGCTAAAAACTCTAAACTCTTAACTAAAACTAAACTAAACTAGAACTCTAATTAAAACTCTATGTCTAAGCTAAAACTCTAAACTAGAACTAAACTAAACTAGAACTTCAAAATAAACTCTAAACTAAGACTCTAAGCTAAAAACAATAAACTCTTAACTAAAACTAAACTAAACTAGAACTCTAAGCTGAGACTCTAAGCTAAAACTCTAAACTCTTAACTAAAACTAAACTAAACTAAAACTCTAAGCTAAGACTCTAAGCTAAAACTCTAAACTCTTAACTAAAACTAAACTAAACTAGAACTCTAACAAAAACTCTAAGCTAAGACTCTAAGCTAAAACTCTAAACTCTTAACTAAAACTAAACAAACTAGAACTCTAACAAAAACTCTAAGCTAAGACTCTAAGCTAAAACTCTAAACTCTTAACTAAAACTAAACTAAACTAGAACTCTAACTAAAACTCTAAGTCTAAGCTAAAACTCTAAACTAAACTAGAACTTCAACAAAAAACTCTAAACTAAGACTCTAAGCTAAAAACTCTAAACTCTTAACTAAAACTAAACTAAACTAGAACTCTAACAAAAACTCTAAGCTATGACTCTAAGCTAAAACTCTAAACTCTTAACTAAAACTAAACTAGAACTCTAACAAAAACTCTAAGCTAAGACTCTAAGCTAAAACTCTAAACTCTTAACTATAACTTAACTAAACTATAACTTTAACTAAAACTCTAAGCTAAGACTCTAAGCTAAAACTCTAAACTCTTAACTATAACTAAACTAAACTAGAACTCTAACTAAAACTCTAAGCTAAGACTCTAAGCTAAAACTCTAAACTCTTAACTAAAACTAAACTAAACTAGAACTCTAACTAAAACTCTAAGCTAAGACTCTAAGCTAAAACTCTAAACTCTTAACTAAAACTAAACTAAACTAGAACTCTAACAAAAACTCTAAGCTAAGACTCTAAGCTAAAACTCTAAACTCTTAACTAAAACTAAACTAAACTAAATCTCTAAACTAAGTACTCTAAGGTAAAACTCTAAACTCTTAACTATAACTAACTAAACTAAACTTAACTAAAACTCTAAGCTAGACTCTAAGCTAAAACTCTAAACTCTTAACTATTACTAACTAAACTTCAACTCTAACAAAAACTCTAAGCTAAGACTCTAAGCTAAAACTCTAAACTATTAACTAAAACTAAACTAAACTAGAACTTCAAGAAAAACTCTAAGCTAAGACTCTAAGCTAAAAACTCTAAACTCTTAACTAAAACTAAAATAAACTAGAACTCTAACAAAACTCTAAGCTAAGACTCTAAGCTAAAATTCTAAACTCTTAACTAAAACTAAACTAAACTAAAACTCTAACAAAAACTCTAAGCTAAGACTCTAAGGTAAAACCCTAAACTCTTAACTAAAAGTAAACTAAACTAGAACTCTAACTGAAACTCAATGGTAAAACATCAAATTCTTAACTAAATTAAACTAAACTAGAACTCTAACAAAACTCTAAGCTAAGACTCTAAGGTAAAACTCTAAACTCTTAATTAAACTAAACTAAAGTAGAACTCTAACAAAAACTCTAAGCTAAGACTCAGCTAAAACTCGAAACTCTTAACTAAAACTAACCAAACTAGAACTTAAGAAAACTCTAAGCTATGACTCTAAGCTAAAAATCTAAACTCTTAACTGTAACTAAACTAAACTTAACTCTAACTAAAACTCTAAGCTAAGACTCTATGGTAAAACTCTAAACTCTTAACTAAAACTAAATTAAACTAGAACTCTAACAAAACTAGAGCAAAGACTCTAAGCTAAAAACTCTAAACTCTTAACTAAAACTAAACTAAACTAGAACTCTAATTAAAACTCTATGTCTAAGCTAAAACTCTAAACTAGAACTAAACTAAACTAGAACTTCAAATAAACTCTAAACTAAGACTCTAAGCTAAAACATAAACTCTTAACTAAAACTAAACTAAACTAGAACTCTAAGCTGAGACTCTAAGCTAAAACTCTAAATTCTTAAGTAAAACTAAACTAAACTAAAACTCTAAGCTAAAAGTCTCTAAGGTAAAACTCCAAACTCTTAACTATAACTAAACTAAACTAGAACTCTAACAAAAACTCTAAGCTAAGACTCTAAGCTAAAACTCTAAACTCTTAACTAAAACTAAACTAAACTAGAACTCTAACAAAAACTCTAAGCTAAGACTCTAAGCTGAAAACTCGAGACTCTTAAATAAAACTAAACTAAACTAGAACTCTAATAAAACTCTAAGTCTAAGCTAAAACTCAAACTAAACTAGAACTCAACAAAAAACTCTAAACTAAGACTCTAAGCTAAAACTCTAAACTCTTAACTAAAACTAAACTAAACTAGAACTCTAACAAAAACTCTAAGCTAGACTCTAAGCTAAAACTCTAAACTCTTAACTAAACTAAACTAAACTAAAACTCTAAGCTAAGACTCTAAGGTAAAACACCAAACTCTTAACTATAACTAAACTAAACTAGAACTGTAACAAAAACTCTAAGCTAAGACTCTAAGCTAAAACTCTAAACTCTTAACTATACTAAACTAAACTAGAACTCTAACACAAACTATAAGCTAAGACTCTAAGCTAAAACTCTAAACTCTTAACTAGAAGTAAACTAAACTAGAACTCTAACAGAAACTCTAAGCTAAGACTCTAAGCTGAAAACTCGAGACTCTTAAATATAACTAAACTAAACTAGAATTTTAACACAAACTATAAGCTAAGACTCTAAGCTAAAACTCTAAACTCTTAACTAAAACTAAACTGAACTAGAACTCTATCTAAACTCTAAGCTATGACTCTAAGGTAAAACTCTAAACTCTTAACTATAACTTAACTAAACTACAACTTTAACTAAAAATCTAAGCTATGACTCTAAGCTAAAACTCTAAACTCTTAACTATTACTAAACTAAACTTCAAGTCTAACAAAAACTCTACGCCAAGACTCTAAGCTAAAACTATAAACTATTAACTAAAACTAAACTAAACTAGATCTTCAACAAAAACTCTAAGCTAAGACTCTAAGCTAAAAACTCTAAACTCTTAACTAAAACTAAATAAACTAGAACTCTAACAAAACTCTAAGCTAAGACTCTAAGCTAAAACTCTAAAACTCTTAACTAAATTACTAAACTGAAACTAGAACTCTAACTAACAAACTACTAAGCTAAGACTCTAAGCTAAAACTCTAAACTCTTAACTAGAATTAAACTAAACTAGAACTCTAACAGAAACTCTAAGCTAAGACTATAAGCTAAAAACTCGAGACTCTTAACTATAACTAAACTAAACTAGAACTCTAACAAAAACTCTAAGCTAAGGCTCTAAGCTAAAACTCTAAACTCTTAACTATTACTAAACTAAACTAGAACTCTAACACAAACTATAAGCTAAGACTCTAAGCTAAAACTCTAAACTCTTAACTAGAATTAAACTAAACTAGAACTCTAACAGAAACTCTAAGCTAAGACTATAAGCTGGAAACTCGAGACTCTTAACTATAACTAAACTAAACTAGAACTCTAACACAAACTATAAGCTAAGACTCTAAGCTAAAACTCTAAACTCTTAACTAAAACTAAACTGAACTAGAACTCTAACTAAAACTCTAAGCTATGACTCTAAGGTAAAACTCTAAACTCTTAACTATAACTTAACTAAACTACAACTTTAACTAAAACTCTAAGCTATGACTCTAAGCTAAAACTCTAAACTCTTAACTATTACTAAACTAAACTTCAAGTCTAACAAAAACTCTAAGCTAAGACTCTAAGCTAAAACTATAAACTATTAACTAAAACTAAACTAAACTAGAACTTCAACAAAAACTCTAAGCTAAGACTCTAAGCTAAAAACTCTAAACTCTTAACTAAAACTAAAATAAACTAGAACTCTAACAAAAACTCTAAGCTAAGACTCTAAGCTAAAATTCTAAACTCTTAACTAAAACTAAACTAAACTAGAACTCTAACTGAAACTCTAAGCTAAGACTCTAAGGTAAAACACCAAACTCTTAACTAAAACTAAACTAAACTAGAATTCTAACTGAAACTCAAAGGTAAAACATCAAACTCTTAACTAAAATTAAACTAAACTAGAACTCTATAAAAAAAACTCTAAGTTAAGACTAAACTAAACTAGAACTCTAACAAAAACTCTAAACTAAGACTCTAAGCTAAAAACTCTAAACTCTTAACTAAAACTAAAATAAACTAGAACTCTAACAAAAACTCTAAGCTAAGACTCTAAGCTAAAATTCTAAACTCTTAACTAAAACTAAACTAAACTAGAACTCTAACAAAAACTCTAAGCTATGACTCTAAGGTAAAACACCAAACTCTTAACTAAAACTAAACTAAACTATAACTCTAAGCTAAGTCTCTAAGCTAAAACTCGAAACTCTTAACTAAAACTTAACTAAACTACAACTTTAAGTAAAACTCTAAGCTATGACTCTAAGCTAAAAACTCTAAACTCTTAACTAAAACTAAAATAAACTTCAAGTCTAACAAAAACTCTATGCTAAGACTCTAAGCTGAAAGTCTAAACTATTAACTAAAACTAAACTAAACTAGAACTTCAACAAAAACTCCAAGCTAAGACTCTAAGCTAAAAACTCTAAACTCTTAACTAAAATTAAACTAAACTAGAACTCTAACAAAAAAAGTCTAAGTTAAGACTCTAAGCTAAAACTCGAAACTCTTAACTAAAACTTAGCCAAACTAAAACTTTAGGTAAAACTCTAAGGTATGACTCTAAGCTAAAACTCGAAACTCTTAACTGCAACTAAACTAAACTTCAACTCTAACTAAAACTCTAAGCTAAAAGGATGGGTACTTCAATTTGTAAAATGGGTTTAGGAGTGTCACTAAGAAAGGAAAACTTGCTCTGAAATGGTCTTTGAAAAGTATTTCTTGGTGTTGAGGTAACCAAAAAGCTGTAAAGTATAGTTGTGGGTGAAAAAGATAAGTACTTCAAGTTGGAAAATGGGTTTAGGAGGGACATTAAGAAAGTAACTTGCTCTGAAATGATATTTGAAAAGTATTTCTTGGTGTTGAGGTATCCAAAAAGCTGTAAAGTATAGTTGTGGGTGAAAAAGATAAGTACTTCAAGTTGGAAAATGGGTTTAGGAGGGACGTTAAGAAAGTAACTTGCTCTGAAATGGTCTTTGAAAAGTATTTCTTGGTGTTGAGGTATCCAAAAAGCTGTAAAGTATAGTTGTGGGTGAAAAAGATAAGTACTTCATGTTGGAAAATGGGTTTAGGAGGGACATTAAGAAAGTAATTTGCTCTGAAATGGTCTTTGAAAAGTATTTCCTGGTGTTGAGGTAACCAAAAAGCTGTAAAGTATAGTTGTGGGTGAAAAAGATAAGTACTTCAAGTTGGAAAATGGGTTTAGGAGGGACATTAAGAAAGTAACTTGCTCTGAAATGGTCTTTGAAAAGTATTTCTTGGTGTTGAGGTATCCAAAAAGCTGTAAAGTATAGTTGTGGTTCAAAAAGATAAGTACTTCAAGTTGGAAAATGGGTTTAGGAGGGACATTAAGAAAGTAACTTGCTCTGAAATGGTCTTTGAAAAGTATTTCTTGGTGTTGAGGTATCCAAAAAGCTGTAAAGTATAGTTGTGGGTGAAAAAGATAAGTACTTCATGTTGGAAAATGGGTTTAGGAGGGACATTAAGAAAGTAACTTGCTCTGAAATGGTCTTTGAAAAGTATTTCTTGGTGTTGAGGTAACCAAAAAGCTGTAAAGTATAGTTGTGGGTGAAAAAGATAAGTACTTCAAGTTGGAAAATGGGTTTAGAAGGGACATTAAGAAAGTAACTTGCTCTGAAATGGTCTTTGAAAAGTGTTTTTTGGTGTTGAGGTATCCAAAAAGCTGTAAAGTATAGTTGTGGTTGAAAAAGATAAGTACTTCAAGTTGGAAAATGGGTTTAGGAGGGACATTAAGAAAGTAACTTGCTCTGAAATGGTCTTTGAAAAGTATTTCTTGGTGTTGAGGTATCCAAAAAGCTGTAAAGTATAGTTGTGGGTGAAAAAGATAAGTACTTCATGTTGGAAAATGGGTTTAGGAGGGACATAAAGAAAGTAACTTGCTCTGAAATGGTCTTTGAAAAGTATTTCTTGGTGTTGAGGTAACCAAAAAGCTGTAAAGTATAGTTGTGGGTGAAAAAGATAAGTACTTCAAGTTGGAAAATGGGTTTAGGAGGGACATTAAGAAAGTAACTTGCTCTGAAATTGTCTTTGAAAAGTATTTCTTGGTGTTGAGGTATCCAAAAAGCTGTAAAGTATAGTTGTGGGTGAAAAAGATAAGTACTTCAAGTTGGAAAATGGGTTTAGGAGGGACATTAAGAAAGTAACTTGCTCTGAAATGGTCTTTGAAAAGTATTTCTTGGTGTTGAGGTAACCAAAAAGCTGTAAAGTATAGTTGTGGATGAAAAAGATAAGTACTTCAAGTTGGAAAATGGTTTAGGATGGACATTAAGAAAGTAACTTGCTCTGAAATGGTCTTTGAAAAGTATTTCTTGGTGTTGAGGTAACCAAAAGCTGTAAAGTATAGTTGTGGGTGAAAAAGATAAGTACTTCAACTTGTAAAATAGGTTTAGAAGGGACATTAAGAAAGTAACTTGCTCTGAAATGGTCTTTGAAAAGTATTTCTTGGTGTTGAGGTATCCAAAAAGCTGTAAAGTATAGTTCTGGGTGAAAAGATAAGTACTTCATGTTGGAAAATGGGTTTAGGACGGTCACTAAGAAAAGAACTTGTTCTGAAATGCCTTTTGAAAAGTATTGCTTGGAGTCTAGTCATGACCTCCTGATAGGGTTTTACCGATTATGTAATCAATTTCTCCGAAATCCATTTGTCCTAGTCGATTACGTCATTCTATATCCATATATGGACCCCCGTCATGACCTTCTGATAGGGTTCTACCGATTATGTAATCAATTTCTCAGAAATCCATTTGTCCTAGTCGATTACGTCATTCTATGCACATAAATGGATTCCCGTCATGACCTTCTGATAGGGTTCTACCGATTATGTAATCAATTTCTCAGAAATCCATTTGTTTTAGTTGATTACGTCATTCTATGCACATAAATGGATTCCCGTCATGAGCTCCTGATAGGGTTCTACCGATTATGTAATCAATTTCTCGGGAATTCTCTCTCCTTCGATTACGCAATCAATATATCTCTTCCCCACCTTCCCCTTAGAAACAACAAATTAATTCCCCTTTCTTGAATCAATAATTCCCCTTAGAAACAACAAATTAATTCCCCTTTCGTGAATCAATAATTCCCCTTAGAAACAACAAATTAATTCCCCTTTCTTGAATCAATAATTCCAATTAGAAACAACAAATTAATTCCCCTTTCGTGTCAAATCAATCAACCATGACATCATCTGTCACGTGTGATCTAAACTTTGCCCCGGAAACAATTCTGGTCGAACTCCAAAGATATTAATAAACTTCCGGAAACAATTCTCCTTGGAAACAATTCTGTTGACACACTTTGATTAACCACGTGTTCTCCCTAGGGACTCTATGCCCTTATTTGGTGTACTCGTAGGAGTTTTAAAAAAAAGTGTCCGGATCGGGATTCGAAGGGGTATTGTACTCGTGGGAGTCAATAAGGCCTTTCTACTCTAATGTGCAAATATATAGCACAAATTTGTTTCTAAACTATTATATATTCATCCTATTTTGTTTTATTTCAATAGCATTAACCAAACTAGAGTATATAAAAGAGTACGTTTATTACGGGAGTACCAAAATTATTTTGAATACCTAAGCTGTGCAAACTAGATTTATTAGTGTCAGTGTTGGTTTCTAAATTAGACTGGTGTGGGGTAGAAAAGGGCATAAATATTAATTGTGACCTAACTAAAATCCATAATTCAGTACTGAATTTTGGCTAGCGAGGAATATCGACCTGCCTTGAATTTTGATTACCTTAGTTTTTTCAACTGATTTGCAGAAATGTAAGGAAAGCTACACGCAAGACAAGAGGATAAGCATACCCTCCCTGGAACCCAGCAATGTCAAGGAAAAATTAACCCCCCCTCCTCCCAGAGACAAATATACTCTAAATCCATCTATGTAATTTTATCCATTTTCCTAAGGTGTTTCCACTGTCCCTGAACGGGACCTGAATATTTCTAAAACATAGTCTTTTAGAAATCTGTATCCTTTATTAGATAAAGATATCTCTTTCCCCAGTAATTTCTTGTTATTCATTACAAAAACATTTATTATTATTTTTTTAATTTCAGGGTAGAGGTCGTACACAAAAAAAAATAAGGGGCGCTATTTTTTTTTTTAGTTTCATAATACTTTTTGCCTGAGAATTTCAGCCTTTAACTTCGAAGACAGGTGACATGTATGACTTAACGTCTGGTGACAACCTCCAAAGAAGTATTGCAGTAGCTCTGGCTCTTGTTTTTCTTTTGCAAAAATAAAACAAAGTATTTTTTATGAATGATCTTGAAAGGCAGTTTATATGATGACTTTAAAAAACAAACAATTCCAACAAGGTTGAGCATGCAAAAAATCTAGCTTGTGTTTTCCCCAATGATATTGCCTAATATTTTTAAAATACTGAAAAACTAAGTTCAGTGGTTCAGTTGCACGATGGTTCAGTTACACGATGGTTCAGTTACACGATTGTTCAGTTGCATGGTGGTTCAGTTGTACGATGGTTCAGTTACACACTGGTTCAGTTGCACGGTGGTTCAATTGCACGGTAGTTCAGTTGCACGGTGGTTCAGTTGCACGGAGACTCAATTACACGGGGGTTTAGTTACACGGGGGTTCAGTTAAATGGGGTTGAGTTGAACGGGGGTTTTGTTGTCTCTGAGCTTCATTAAATAAAAAAAAACAAGTTTTTTCAACTGAACGTAAGGAGCAACATTGAAACTTAACACGAGAGTAGAGAGGGAGGTGCTACTCCAGGGGGGAGTCCATATATGGGCATAGAGTCCCTAGGGAGAACACGTGGTTAATGGGGTCAATGACCTCTTTCTCCAGGGGTGTTTTGGCCAAGTGCCGGCTAGGGAAGAATGTTATGATGTCAGGAAAGAGTATTTGTTGTTTTTGGCCAAGTGCCCGCTAGGGGAGAATGTTATGATCTAGGAAAGAGTATTTGTTGTTGTTGTTTTTGGCCAAGTGCATAGAGTCATTAGGGAGAACACGTGGTTAATTAAAGCGATTGGGAATTTGGAACACATGTGCTGTCAGTCATTAATCAAATTGTTTCCGGGCAAAGTTTAATAATGTCTGACAGGTACTGTCAATCATTAATCAAATTGTTTCCAGGCGAAGTTTAATAATGTCTGACAGGTGATGTCAAGATTGATTGATATGTCACGAAATGGGAATTAATTTGTTGTTTCTAAGGGGAATTATTGATTCAAGAAAGGGGAATTAATTTGTTGTTTCTAAGGGGAATTATTGATTCAAGAAAGGGGAATTAATCTGTTGTTTCTAAGGGGAAGGTGGGGAAGAGATATATTGATTGCGTAATCGAAGAGAGAGAATTCCCGAGAAATTGATTACATAATCGGTAGAACCCTATAAGGAGCTCGTGGCGGGAATCCATTTATGGGCATAGAATGACGTAATCGAAGAGAGAGAATTCCCGAGAAATTGATTACATAATCGGTAGAACCCTATAAGGAGCTCGTGGCGGGAATCCATTTATGGGCATAGAATGACGTAATCGACTAAGACAATTGGATTTCTGAGAAATTGATTACATAATCGGTAGAACCCTATCAGAAGGTCATGACGGGAATCCATTTATGGGCATAGAATGACGTAATCAACTAAGACAAATGGATTTCTGAGAAATTTATTACATAATCGGTAGAAACCTATCAGGAGGTCCTGACGGGAATCCATGTATGGGCATAGAATGACATAATCGACTAGGACAATTGGATTTCTGAGAAATTGATTACATAATCGGTAGAACCCTATCAGAAGGTCATGACGGGAATCCATTTATGGGCATAGAATGACGTAATCGACTAAGACAAGCAAGTTACTTTCTTAATGTCCCTCCTAAACCCATTTTCCAACTTGAAGTACTTATCTTTTTCACCCCCAACTATACTTTACAGCTTTTTGACTGTCCCAACACCAAGAAATACTTTTCAAAGACCATTTCAGAGCAAGTTACATTCTTAATGTCCCTCCTAAACCCATTTTGCAACTTGAAGTACTTATCTTTTTCACCCACAACTATACTTTACAGCTTTTGGATACCTCAACACCAAGAAATACTTTTCAAAGACCATTTCAGAGCAAGTTACTTTCTTAATGTCCCTCCTAAATCCAGTTTGCAACTTGAAGTACTTATCTTTTCCCCCACAACTATACTTTACAGCTTTTTGAGTGTCCCAACACCAAGAAATACCTTTCAAAGACCATTTCAGAGCAAGTTACTTTCTTAATGTCCCTCCTAAACCCATTTTCCAACTTGAAGTACTTATCTTTTTCACCCCCAACTATACTTTACAGCTTTTTGAGTGTCCCAACACCAAGAAATACTTTTCAAAGACCATTTCAGAGCAAGTTACATTCTTAATGTTCCTCCTAAACCCATTTTCCAACTTGAAGTACTTATCTTTTTCACCCACCACTATACTTTACAGCTTTTTGGATACCTCAACACCAAGAAATACTTTTCAAAGACCATTTCAGAGCAAGTTACTTTCTTAATGTCCCTCCTAAACCCATTTTCCAACTTGAAGTACTTATCTTTTTCACTCACAACTATACTTTACAGCTTTTTGGATACCTCAACACCAAGAAATACTTTTCAAAGACCATTTCAGAGCAAGTTACTTTCTTAATGTCCCTCCTAAACCCATTTTCCAACTTGAAGTACTTATCTTTTTCACCCACAACTATACTTTACAGCTTTTTGGTTACCTGAACACCAAGAAATACCTTTCAAAAGGCATTTCAGAGCAAGTTACTTTCTTAAAGTCCCTCCTAAAAATTTTCCACTTTAGTTCAGATCTGTCTCGACGAGATGAAAAATCTAAAATACTGTTCCAAATTTTCTCAACGAAGAGAAGAAAAGTCCAGGTTCTCTTCTGAACTTTACCAAAGAACACACTTCAATTCTAATTTCTCCAGAGAAAACAAAAATCTTCCACTTCAGTTCTTTATTTCACAAAGACATAAAGAAATTTAAAGTTCAATTCTAATTTTTCGGTGGAAGATAGAAAAAGTAATACCATACTTGTGAATATTTTCACGGAAGATAAAAGTTCTAGTTCAATTTTAAATTTTCTCAACGAAGTGAAGAAAAGTTCAAGTTCTCTTCTGAACTTTACCAAAGAACACACTTCAATTCTAATTTCTCCAGAGAAAACAAAAATCTTCCACTTCAGTTCTTTATTTCACAAAGACATAAAGAAATTTAAAGTTCAATTCTAATTTTTCAGTGGAAGATAGAAAAAGTAATACCATACTTGTGAATATTTTCACGGAAGATAAAAAGTTCTAGTTCAATTTAAAATTTTCTCAACGAAGTCAAGGAAAGTTCAAGTTCTCTTCTGAATTTTCTCAATGAAAAAGAAATTAGTCATTAATCATTTCTATTTTTCCAAATAATATAAAAAATTTCCACTTTATTTCAGATCTGGCTCGAAGAGATGAAAAATTTAAAATACTGTTCCAAATTTTTCACAGAAGATAAAAAAGTTCAAGTTCTCTTCGGAATTTTACCAAAGAACACAATTCAATTCTAATTTCTCCAGAGAAAATAAAAATCTTCCACTTCAGTTCTTTATTTCACAAAGACAAAAAGAAATTTAAAGTTCAATTCTAAATTTTTCGGTGGAAGATAGAAAAAGTAATACCATACTTGTGAATATTTTCCCGGAAGATAAAAAGTTCTAGTTCAATTTAAAATTTTCTCAACGAAGTGAAGAAAAGTTCAAGTTCTCTTCTGAACTTTACCAAAGAACACACTTCAATTCTAATTTCTCCAGAGAAAACAAGAATCTTCCACTTCAGTTCTTTATTTCACAAAGACATAAAGAAATTTAAAGTTCAATTCTAATTTTTCGATGGAAGATAGAAAGGGTATACCATACTTGTGAATATTTTCACGGAAGATAAAAAGTTCTAGTTCAATTTAAAATTTTCTCAACAAAGTCAAGGAAAGTTCAAGTTCTCTTCTGAACTTTACCAAAGAACACACTTCAATTCTAATTTCTCCAGAGAAAACAAAAATCTTCCACTTCAGTTCTTTATTTCACAAAGACATAAAGAAATTTAAAGTTCAATTCTAAATTTTTCGGTGGGAGATAGAAAAATTAATACCATACTTGTGATTATTTTCACGGAAGATAAAAAGTTCTAGTTCAATTTAAAATTTTCTCAATGAAGTGAAGAAAAGTTCATGTTCTCTACTGAATTTTACCAAAGAACACAATTCAATTCTAATTTCTACAGAGAAAATAAAAATCTTCCACTTAAGTTCTTTATTTCACAAAGAGATAAAGAAATTTAAAGTTCAATTCTAATTTTTCGGTGGAAGATAGAAAAAGTAATACCATACTTGTGAATATTTTCACGGAAGATAAAAAGTTCTAGTTCAATTTAAAATTTTCTCAACGAAGTCAAGGAAAGTTCAAGTTCTCTTCTGAATTTTCTCAATGAAAAAGAAATTAGTCATTGATCATTTCTATTTTTCCAAATAATATAAAAATTTTCCACTTTAGTTCAGATCTGTCTCGAAGAGATGAAAAGTTTTAAATACAGTTCCAAATTTTTCACAGAAGATAAAAAAGTTCAAGTTCTCTTCGGAATTTTACCAAAGAACACAATTGAATTCTAATTTCTCCAGAGAAAACAAAAATCTTCCACTTCAGTTCTTTATTTCACAAAGACATAAAGAAATTTAAAGTTCAATTCTAAATTTTTCGGTGGAAGATAGAAAAAGTAATACCATACTTGTGAATATTTTCACGAAAGATAAAAAGTTCTAGTTCAATTTAAAATTTTCTCAAGGAAGTGAAGAAAAGTTCAAGTTCTCTTCTGAACTTTACCAAAGAACACTCTTCAATTCTAATTTCTCCAGAGAAAACACAAATCTTCCACTTCAGTTCTTTATTTCACAAAGATATAAAGAAATTTAAAGTTCAATTCTAATTTGTCGGTGGAAGATAGAAAAAGTAATACCATACTTGTGAATATTTTCACGGAAGATAAAAAGTTCTAGTTCAATTTTAAATTTTCTCAACGAAGTGAAGAAAAGTTCAAGTTCTCTTCTGAACTTTACCAAAGAACACACTTCAATTCTAATTTCTCCAGAGAAAACAAAAATTTTCCACTTCAGTTCTTTATTTCGCAAAGACATAAAGAAATTTAAAGTTCAATTCTAATTTTTCGATGGAAGATAGAAAAAGTAATACCATACTTGTGAATATTTTCACGGAAGATAAAAAGTTCTAGTTCAATTTAAAATTTTTTCAACGAAGTCAAGGAAAGTTCAAGTTCTCTTCTGAATTTTCTCAATGAAAAAGAAATTAGTCATAGATCATTTCTATTTTTCCATATAATATAAAAATTTTCCACTTTAGTTCAGATCTGTCTCGAAGAGATGAAAAATCTAAAATACTGTACCAAATTTTCTCTACGAAGCGAAGAAAAGTTCAAGTTCTCTTCTGAACTTTACCAAAGAACACACTTCAATTCTAATTTCTCCAGAGAAAACAAAAATCTTCCACTTCAGTTCTTTATTTCACAAAGACATAAAGAAATTTAAAGTTCAATTCTAATTTTTCGGTGGAAGATAGAAAAAGTAATACCATACTTGTGAATATTTTCATGGAAAATAAAAAGTTCTAGTTCAATTTTAAATTTTCTCAACGAAGTGAAGAAAAGTTCAAGTTCTCTTCTGAACTTTACCAAAGAACACACTTCAATTCTAATTTCTCCAGAGAAAACAAAAATCTTCCACTTCAGTTCTTTATTTCACAAAGACATAAAGAAATTTAAAGTTCAATTCTAATTTTTCGGTGGAAGATAGAAAAAGTAATACCATACTTGTGAATATTTTCACGGAAGATAAAAAGTTCTAGTTCAATTTAAAATTTTCTCAACGAAGTCAAGGAAAGTTCAAGTTCTCTTCTGAATTTTCTCAATGAAAAAGAAATTAGTCATTGATCATTTCTATTTTTCCAAATAATATAAAAATTTTCCACTTTAGTTCAGATCTGGCTCGAAGAGATGAAAAATTTAAAATACTGTTCCAAATTTTTCACAGAAGATAAAAAAGTTCAAGTTCTCTTCGGAATCTTACCAAAGAACACAATTCAATTCTAATTTCTCCAGAGAAAATAAAAATCTTCCACTTTATAAAATCTACGCGGGCGTACGTAGGCTAACCTAGCCTAACCTAACTTAACCTAACCTAACTTAACCTAACCTAAGCTAATCATAAACTTAACTTTTTGCCTGTCTCTCACCTAACCTAAGCTAACCTAAGTGAAGCGTACGTAGGCTAACCTAACCTAATCTAACCTAACTTAATCTAGCCTAACCTAACCTATCCATACTCGCCGGAAAAGGTTAGGTTAACTTATCATGAGCGCTCATGATAAGTTAACCTAACCTAACCTAACTTAAACATGTAGAAATGTTTCTATTTATTTATTAATACTTATTTATACCTAACCTAACCTATTGTTTTGGAGGTTAGATGAACGAGTTTGAACGATTGTCTTTAATAATAGAACGAGTCACTCATTTTCTAATTTAAAAATTTGATGGGTAAATCCATAAGACAAAGGAGCTAAAATTTAATTTAAAATTAGAAAAGAACTTTAAATTTTTCATCTCTTTGAGAAAAAAACCAGAACTGAAGTGGAGCCTTTTTATTTTCTTGGAAAAATTAGAAGAGAACTTTGAATTTTTTATGTCTTTGAGGAATTAAGAACTGAATTGGAACCTTTTTCATTTTCATTGGTAAAATTCAGAATTGAGCTAACTTTTTTCACTTCTTTAAGAAAATTCAGAAGAGAACTTGAACATTTTGCACTTCTTCGAGAAAACTCAGAATTAAAGTGATGCTCCTTATCTTCGTGTCGAATATTCAAATCAATGTATAACTTTTTCTATCTTCTATGAACAATTTGGAACAGAACTTTAAATTTTCATCTCTTTGCAAAAAATCGGTAGTGAACTTAAGAAAATTAGAATTAAAGTGAAACTTTTTATATTCACTGGAAAATAATCACAATCATAGTATAACTTTTCCTATCTTCTACAGAAAAATTTAGAACTGAACTTTAAATTTTTTATGTCTTTGAGGAATTAAGAACTGAAGTGGAAGCTTTTTTTCATTTTCATTGGTAAAATTCAGAATTGAGCTAACTTTTTTCACTTCTTTAAGAAAATTCAGAAGAGAACTTGAACATTTTGCACTTCTTCGAGAAAACTCAGAATTAAAGTGGAGTTCCTTATCTTCATGTTGAATATTCACAATCAATGTATAACTTTTTCTATCTTCTATGAAAAATTTGGAACAGAACTTTAAATTTTTCATCTCTTTGAGAAAAATCAGAACTGAATTTAAGAAAAATTAGCGATAAAGTGAAACTTTTGATCTTCATGGAAAACAATCACAGTCATAGTATTACTTTTTCTATCTTCCATCTAAAAATTTAGAATAGAACTTTAAATTTCTTTATTTCTATGGGGAACTTAAAACTGAAGTGGAAGATTTTTATTTTCTCTGGAGGAATTAGAATTGAAGTGTGTTCTTTGGTAAAGTTCAGAAGAGAACTTGAACTTTTCTTCACTTCGTTGAGAAAATTTTAAATTGAACTAGAACTTTTTATCTTCCGGGAAAATATTCACAAGTATGGTATTACTTTTTCTATCTTCCACCGAAAAACTTAGAATTGAACTTTAAATTTCTTTATGTCTTTTATAAAATAAAGAACTGAAGTGGAAGATTTTTATTTTCTCTGGTGAAATTAGAAATGAATTGTGTTCTTTAGTAAAATTCAGAAGAGAACTTGAACTTTTCTTCACTTCGTTGAGAAAATTTTAAATTGAACTAGAACTTTTTATCTTCCGTGAAAATATTCACAAGTATGGTATTACTTTTTCTATCTTCCACCGAAAAATTTAGAATTGAACTTTAAATTTCTTTATGTCTTTGTGAAATAAAGAACTTAAGTGGAAGATTTTTCTTTTCTCTGTAGAAATTAGAATTGAATTGTGTTCTTTGGTAAAATTCAGTAGAGAACATGAACTTTTCTTCACTTCATTGAGAAAATTTTAAATTGAACTAGAACTTTTTATCTTCCGTGAAAATAATCACAAGTATGGTATTAATTTTTCTATCTCCCACCGACAAATTTAGAACGGAACTTTAAATTTCTTTATGTCTTTGTGAAATAAAGAACTGAAGTGGAAGATTTTTGTTTTCTCTGGAGAAATTAGAATTGAAGTGTGTTCTTTGGTAAAGTTCAGAAGAGAACTTGAACTTTCCTTGACTTCGTTGAGAAAATTTTAAATTGAACTAGAACTTTTTATCTTCCGTGAAAATATTCACAAGTATGGTATTACCTTTTCTATCTTCCATCGAAAAATTAGAATTGAACTTTAAATTTCTTTATGTCTTTGTGAAATACAGAACTGAAGTGGAAGATTTTTGTTTTCTCTGGAGAAATTAGAATTGAAGTGTGTTCTTTGGTAAAGTTCAGAAGAGAACTTGAACTTTTCTTCACTTCGTTGAGAAAATTTTAAATTGAACTAGAACTTTTTATCTTCCGGGAAAATATTCACAAGTATGGTATTACTTTTTCTATCTTCCACCGAAAAATTTAGAATTGAACTTTAAATTTCTTTGTCTTTGTGAAATAAAGAACTGAAGTGGAAGATTTTTATTTTCTCTGGAGAAATTAGAATTGAATTGTGTTCTTTGGTAAAATTCCGAAGAGAACTTGAACTTTTTTATCTTCTGTGAAAAATTTGGAACAGTATTTTAAATTTTTCATCTCTTCGAGCCAGATCTGAACTAAAGTGGAAAATTTTTATATTATTTGGAAAAATAGAAATGATTAATGACTAATTTCTTTTTCATTGAGAAAATTCAGAAGAGAACTTGAACTTTCCTTGACTTCGTTGAGAAAATTTTAAATTGAACTAGAACTTTTTATCTTCCGTGAAAATATTCACAAGTATGGTATTACTTTTTCTATCTTCCACTGAAAAATTAGAATTGAACTTTAAATTTCTGTATGTCTTTGTGAAATAAAGAACTGAAGTGGAAGATTTTTGTTTTCTCTGGAGAAATTAGAATTGAAGTGTGTTCTTTGGTAAAGTTCAGAAGAGAACTTGAACTTTTCTTCACTTCGTTGAGAAAATTTAAAATTGAACTAGAACTTTTATCTTCCATGAAAATATTCACAAGTATGGTATTACTTTTTCTATCTTCCACCGAAAAATTAGAATTGAACTTTAAATTTCTTTATGTCTTTGTGAAATAAAGAACTGAAGTGGAAGATTTTTGTTTTCTCTGGAGAAATTAGAATTGAAGTGTGTTCTTTGGTAAAGTTCAGAAGAGAACTTGAACTTTTCTTCGCTTCGTTGAGAAAATTTGGAACAGTATTTTAGATTTTTCATCTCTTCGAGACAGATCTGAACTAAAGTGGGAAATTTTTATATTATTTGGAAAAATAGAAATGATCAATGACTAATTTCTTTTTCATTGAGAAAATTCAGAAGAGAACTTGAACTTTCCTTGACTTCGTTGAGAAAATTTTAAATTGAACTAGAACTTTTTATCTTCCGTGAAAATATTCACAAGTATGGTATTACTTTTTCTATCTTCCATCGAAAAATTAGAACTGAACTTTAAATTTCTTTATGTCTTTGTGAAATAAAGAACTGAAGTGGAAGATTTTTGTTTTCTCTGGAGAAATTAGAATTGAAGTGTGTTCTTTGGTAAAGTTCAGAAGAGAACTTGAACTATTCTTCACTTCGTTGAGAAAATTTAAAATTGAACTAGAACTTTTTATCTTCCGTGAAAATATTCACAAGTATGGTATTACTTTTTCTATCTTCCACCGAAAAATTAGAATTGAACTTTAAATTTCTTTATGTCTTTGTGAAATAAAGAACTGAAGTGGAAGATTTGTGTTTTCTCTGGAGAAATTAGAATTGAAGTGTGTTCTTTGGTAAAGTTCAGAAGAGAACTTGAACTTTTCTTCACTTCGTTGAGAAAATTTTAAATTGAACTAGAACTTTTTATCTTTCGTGAAAATATTCACAAGTATGGTATTACTTTTTCTATCTTCCACCGAAAAATTAGAATTGAACTTTAAATTTCTTTATGTCTTTGTGAAATAAAGAACTGAAGTGGAAGATTTTTGTTTTCTCTGGAGAAATTAGAATTCAATTGTGTTCTTTGGTAAAATTCCGAAGAGAACTTGAACTTTTTTATCTTCTGTGAAAAATTTGGAACAGTATTTTAAATTTTTCATCTCTTCGAGACAGATCTGAATAAAGTGGAAATTTTATATTATTTGGAAAAATTGAAATGATCAATGACTTAAAATTTGAGAAAATTTGGAACAGTATTTTAAATTTTTCATCCCTTTGAGAAAAATCGGAACTAAAGTGGAAAATTTTTATATTATTTGGAAAAATAGAATTGAATAAAAACTAATTTCTTTTTCATTGAGAAAATTCAGAAGAGAACTTCAACTTTTCTTCACTTCATTGATAAAATTTAAAATTGAAATAGAACTGCTTATCTTTCGAGAAAATATTCACAGCTATGATATAGCTTTTTCTATCTACTATGGAAAAATTTAGAATTTGTAAAATTGGTTTAAGAAGCATATTAAGAAAAGAACTTGTTCTGAAATGCCTTTGAAAAGTAGTGCTTGGTGTTGGAGCATTCAAAAAGCTGTAAAGTATAGTTGTGGGTGAAAAAGATAAGTACTTCAAGTTGGAAAATGGGTTTAGAAGGGACATTAAGAAAGTAACTTGCTCTGGAATGGTCTTTGAAAAGTATTTCTTGGTGTTGAGGTATCCAAAAAGCTGTAAAGTATAGTTGTGGGTGAAAAAGATAAGTACTTCAAGTTGGAAAATGGGTTTAGGAGGGACATTAAGAAAGTAACTTGCTCTGAAATGGTCTTTGAAAAGTATTTCTTGGTGTTGAGGTATCCAAAAAGCTGTAAAGTATAGTTGTGGGTGAAAAAGATAAGTACTTCAAGTTGGAAAATGGGTTTAGGAGGGACATTAAGAAAGTAACTTGCTCTGAAATGGTCTTTGAAAGGTATTTCTTGGTGTTGAGGTATCCAAAAAGCTGTAAAATATAGTTGAGGGTGAAAAAGATAAGTACTTCACGTTGGAAAATGGGTTTAGGAGGAACATTAAGAAAGTAACTTGCTCTGAAATCGTCTTTGAAAAGTATTTCTTGGTGTTGGGACATTCAAAAAGCTGTAAAGTATAGTTGGGGGTGAAAAAGATAAGTACTTCAAGTTGCAAAATGGGTTTAGGAGGGACATTAAGAAAGTAACTTGCTCTGAAATGGTCTTTGAAAGGTATTTCTTGGTGTTGAGGTATCCAAAAAGCTGTAAAGTATAGTTGTGGGTGAAAAAGATAAGTACTTCAAGTTGGAAAATGGGTTTAGGAGGGACATTAAGAAAGTAACTTGCTCTGAAATGTCTTTTGAAAGGTATTTCTTGGTGTTGAGGTAACCAAAAAGCTGTAAAGTATAGTTGTGGGTGAAAAAGATAAGTACTTCAAGTTGCAAAATGGGTTTAGGAGGGACATTAAGAAAGTAACTTGCTCTGAAATGGTCTTTGAAAAGTATTTCTTGGTGTTGAGGTAACCAAAAAGCTGTAAAGTATAGTTGTGAGTGAAAAAGATAAGTACTTCAAGTTGGAAAATG
>JAPEVW010000260.1:0-57000 GCA_027921565.1 Artemia sinica | reverse complement strand
ACAAGGAAAAGGAATCAAATAACATAAAAAAACGGAATTTTTTAACCGAATTAAAAAAAAAAAAAAAATCAGCCCATTGGATCATTCACTAGAGGTAGGGTCCACTGTCCTCCTTTTTGTGGAAGCGTGAATTTATATAATGAAATACTTCCATGCACTATTTATATTTCAATGGCAGATAACAATAAATTGCTGGCTAGGCACATAAAAACTGTATTGCTATATCAAATTTATCAACCTTCCATCATAGCTCAATGGTAGTGCTGCTTTATATTTAGTCAAGAGGCCGTGGATTTGACTTCCAGGACGTCCAGTTATTTTTGACAAATTCCAATTGTTTGTTTTAAATGTCAGGTTATGAATCGTGTCTAATCCTGGTATTAAGGTTTAGACGTTCAGACTGTAGGCGTACCAATATAATTAACTCAGTTGTCAAATCAAAAAGTGGTCAACAAAAAACTTGCGCGAACTTGAAAAATGTTCCATGGTCAAATTTGGTCATACGCATAGACCCACTGTGCCCAGGCCTAAGGGCGCACAATACCGAGGGGCGCAAAAAAAACAGATTTTTTTTCTTGACAAAAACTAGACTGATGTGATTTATCGTCAAAGTGCCAAGTGCACTTTGCTGCTGCCCTGCCTATTCACGGAAAAGTGATTTTAAAACAACATAGGAATGCCGTAGCCGCTTATAAAGTGTCAGATGTCTCCCAAGAATGTCAGCTGAGAGCTCGGTATCACCTCTCTCTTGCACTACTTTTGGCTCATCAGTTGCCATTTGTTCAGGGCTTCCACTATCCCTGAATTTTTGGTGATTGCCCCGTAAATCTCTGTGTTTTTCCCTCCCAAAAAAAACTTGCTTGGGCCTAGGGGCGCCAAAGATTTAAATCCGGCCCTGCTTATAGACAAGAATATGTCAAGAACCTTCATTTTTATTCATCGTATAAGATCAACCCTCCGAAGTAACAATTTTTCTTTAAAATATAGCAACGCGCAAGAATCATAGGCATCGCGCCAGTGCTGCCTAAGTAAAGAAAAATGTTGGCACAATGTGTTTTTTTTTTTTCTCAACCCGGGCACTTCGTATCAAAGGAGTTGTCGTAGAAACTTCGAAAAAAGGCTTATTCGATTGGAAATTGGAGTGGCTAGTGCCCTTTTTAATAGTCGAAAGTGATTTGAGGGCAACTAGACCCCCCCCCCTAACGCCCATCATTCCCTCAAAACACATCCAATCAAAATTTTGAGATAGACATTTTGTTCAGCGTACTTGATTTCCAGATAGAAAATATGCTTTTGAAGAGGACACTCCCCCTCAACCCTCGGGGCAAGGGTTTTAAGTTATCCCCTGAGGGCATATAAGAACGATGCTGGCACAATGTACTATTTATTATTTTTTTCCTTTAGAGCAGGACACTTCATATGGAAGAGGTCGTTGTTAAAAACTTCGAAAGGGGCTCATTCGATTGGAAATTGAGAGTTCTATTGCCCTTTTTAATAATTGAAAGTGATTGGAGGGCAACTAGCCCCCCCCCCCCACGCCCATCATTCCCCGAACACATCCAATCAAAATTTTGAGATATCCATTTTGTTCAGCGTAGTTGTTTTCCTGATAGAAAATATGTTTTTTGAGCTGGACACTCCCCCACAACCCTCAGGGCAAGGGTTTTAAGTTATGCCCTGGGGGTATATAAGGTTTTATAGAAGGCGTTGTCGTAGAAACTTCAAAACAGGCTCATTCAATTGGAAATTCGAAGGGCTAGTACACTTTTTGATAGTCGAAAGTGATTGGAGGGCAACTAGCCCCCCCCCCCGCCCATCATTCCCTCAAACACATCCAATCAAAATTTTGAGATAACCATTTTGTTCAGCGTAGTTGATTTCCAGATAGAAAATATGTTTTTTGAGGAGGACACTCCCCCACAACCCTCAGGGCAAGGGTTTTTAAGTTATGCCTGGGGGCATATAAGGCTTTTATAGAAGGTGTTGTCGTAAAAACTTCAAACAAGGCTCATTCGATTGGAAATTCAAAGGGCTAGTCCTTATTTTAATAGTCGATAGTGATTGGAGGGCAACTAGCCCCTCCCCCCCACGCCCATCATTTCCCAAAAACATCCAATCAAAATTTGAGATAGCCATTTTGTTCAGCGTAGTTGATTTCCAGATAGAAAATATGTTTTTGAGGAGGACACTCCCCCACAACCCTCAGGGCAAGGGTTTTAAGTTATGCCCTGGGGGCATATAAGGTTTTTAAAGAAGGCGTCGTCGTAGAAACTTCAAAAAAAGCTTATTCGATTTGAAATTCAAAGGGCTAGTGCCCTTTTTAATAGTCAAAAGTTATTAGAGGGCAGCTAACCCCCCTCTCACGCCCACCTTTTCCCAAACACATCCAATCAAAATTTTTAGATAGCCATTTTATTCAAAGTAGTTGAAAGTTTTCGAAATTAGGTCTTTAAGGATGACAACCCCACAGCCCTCAGTGCAAGGGTTGTAAGTTATGCCCTGGGGCATATAAAGTTTTATTGAAAGCGTTGTCGTAGGAACTTCAAAAGGGCTCATTCAATTGGAAATTGAAAGGGCTAGTGCCTTTTTTAATAGTTGAAAGTGATTGGATAGCGACTAACGCCCCTTCTCACGCCCACCATTTTCCAAAACACATCCAATCAAAATTTTGAGATATCCATTTTGTTCAACGTAGTTGAACGTTCTGGAAATTAGGTCTTTTAGGATGCTAACCCCCTCAGAGCCCTCAGTGCAAGGGTGTAAGTTATGCCCTGGGGGCATATAAGGTTTATATAGAAAGTTGCTGTATAAATAATAGGCAGCGCGATCGCGCTGCCTAAGTAAAGAACGGGGACACTCGAGAACGAGACAAGAAACGGGGACTAAGTAAAGAGGAGGACACTCCCCCACAACCCTCAAGGCCAGGGTTTTAAGTTATGTCCTGGGGGCATGTAAGAAAGATGTTGGCACAATTTATTATTTATTAATTTTTTCCTTTAGAGCAGGGCACTTCGTATCGAAAAAGTTGTCGTATAAACTAACCCGCCTCTCCCGACCACCTTATCCCAAACATATCTAATCAAAACTTTGAGATAGCCTTTTTACTCAACGTAGTTTTAAGTTCTGGAAAATTAGGTCTTTGAGGATGACAACCCCCTCCCCCAGCCCTCAAGACAAGGGTTGTAAGTTATGCCCTGGGGGCGTATAAGGTTTTTATTGAAAGCATAGAACCTTAGAAAGGGTTTATTCAATTGGAAATTGAAAGTGCTAGTGCCTTTTTTAATAGTTGAAAGTGATTGGAGAGCGACTGACGCCCCACTCACACCCACCTTTTCTTAAACACATCCAATCAAAATTTTGAGATATCCATTTTGTTCAACGTATTTGAGAGTTCTTGAAATTAGGTGTTTTAGGATGATAACCCCCTCAGAGCCCTCAGTGCAAGGGTTGTAAGTTATGCCCTGGGGGCATATCAAGTTTATATACAAAGTTGTTATAGGAATTTCAAAAAGGGCTCATTTGATTGGAAATTGAAATTGCCCTTTTTAATAGTCGAAAGTGAGTGGAGAGTAATTATGCCCCCTCTTTTACGCCCACCATTTCCCCAAAAACATTCAATCAAAGTTTAGAGATAGCCATTTTGTTCAACGTAGTTGAAAGTTCTTGAAATTATGTTTTAAGGATGACCAATCCCCCAGAGCCCCAAGGGCAAAGGTTGTAAGTTCTGCCCTGGAGGCATATGAGGTTTTTATAGATAGAGTTGTCGTAAAACTTCAATTCAATTCGGCTCATTCAATTCGAAATTGGGAGGGCTAGTGCCCTTTGTAATAGTCGGAAGGGATTGGAGGGTGACTAACCCCCTCTCACGCCCACCATTCCTCCAAACACATCCAATCAAAATTTTGAGATAGCCATTTTCTTCAACGTAGTAGAAAGTTCTGGAAACTAGGTCTTTGAGAATGACAACCCCCCCCCCCCCCAGCATTCAGGGCAAGGGTTGTAAATTATGCCCTGGGGGCATATAAGATTTTTTATTGAAGGTTTTGTCGTAGAAACTTCAAAATGGCTCTTTTGATTGGAAATTGAAAGGGCTAGGGCTATTTTTAATAGTTAAAGTGATTCGAGAGTGACTACCGCCCCCTCTCACGCCCACCATTTCCCCAAACACATCCAATCAAACTTTTGATCAAAATATCCCAAGGCCAGAACAAAATTTGCACTTTACTGAAAAAATACAAATGAGTGTGCATTGTCAGTTTAATATACATATACTGATATTTAGTAGTCAAAATATTAATATTATTTGATTTATTAAAGTTATAAAAGAAAAAACATTTATATTTTTTCAGTAAAGTGCAAATTTTGTTCTGGCCTTGGGAAGCATAGGGTTTTGCGCCCAACTTATGTTAATTTCTGCTCGTTTTGAGTTTGACTCGGTTAATTATTGTAATTTCTGTTCGTTTCGGGTTTCATTTATTTATCGATGCTGATTTGTGGTAGTTTTCACGCTTGGTAGATTATTTGATTTTTATTTTTGCTCATTTTTTGTTTATTGGAGTTCTTTACTTTTCTTTGAAAAACTTGTTTTGTGCAAAAAGTTTTTTTTAATTAATTTAATGTCAATGCCAATTTGGTGTAATGAGTGATTCAATATTAATTTTTAAATGCTTTTTCACCAACTAGCCTATTTTTTGCATACCAACCTAGCCTTTATTCTATTTTGCAATAGAAAAAACGTTCGGTTTTTAGCTTCAACACGAGCCTTTTCCACTGACAAACCGAATTGCAATCTGGATTGTAACTTGGTGTTCCGCTGATAATCCAGATTATGAAAATTCTGTTCCTCTTACAATCGCGATTGTAAGTTCATAATCTAGATTGTGAATTCGACAACTGCGCTTCAAAAGAAGATTGTGGATAAAGATTGTTGATTCTGCCCAGTCGTGAATTAGGCTTAAACATTGTTGTTTCACAGGTTGTGATATGACAATGCAGTTTTACAAACTGGCTATATAAACCTCTTTGTTCCACTTCATAACAGTCAACTTGGTTTAAAGAATCCGTTTGTCAGTGGAAAACGCGTCATACCATTAGTGTGGGCGTAAACGAGTTGAGTTATTGGCTAAAGATGCTTATATTACTATATGAATCACAAATGTTAAAATAAACTGCTAGCATAAGTATGAGTTCCCGGGGGTGTTTAAGCCCCGTCTTAATTGGTGTAGTGGCTTGTCTTCACTGGCCAGTAACTGTTGTATCCATCTTTTTTCGGCCATCAGGCGACTAGTGCTAATAATGCTAAAAGTAGGACATGTTTATTTCTTATCTATGTTTATAATGAAGCAATAGTCAGCTACTGGTTCGGAATGGCTTTAAGATCAGAAAGAGAGAAGGGCGTGATATTTCCTAATAGTCTTGTGCCTACTAATAAAGGGATTAATAAACTATTCTGAAGAGGAGGGCGTGGTATCCTCTTATCTTTGTATACATGAACTGAGACAAGGCGAAATCTGCTATCTGTGCATGAGGGTCCATGAGGACACTAATTGCGCCAAATAAGACCAGTTATTTCCGATTAGTATCATTCTTCATTGGTGAATCTATATTGAATTGTTTTTGGATGGTTATTTGTAAAATAAAGCGTCGAGATGATTTCGGTCTGGGGCCGCACATCTAAAAGCTCTGAGAAGCCATGAGTGATTCATGATGGCCTGAATGTCTCTGATATGACTGGTATGTGAGTGCACCAAGTTTAGAAGGCTGATAGCAAATAGCACACAATCTGGTCTCATTTGCTGTTAAACTTCTACATATACTGTAGTATTTCAAATAATTAACATAACAATTGAAATACAATTTAACGCAAAGAGATAGTAAAATTTGTTTGTCTCTGTTATTAACAGGGGTGAATCAGAACGAAAAAGACAGGGTTACTGACCCACATTAGTCGGGCCAGTGAAACATAGTATTATTTTCTATGAACAAGAAGATATCATAGGCAGCGCACTAAAGCTGCCTAAGTGAAGAACGATGTGGGCTCAATGTGTTGTTTTTTTTTTTTTTTTTTTCTCCATACCCGGCACTTCGTATCTAAGGAGTTGTCGTAAAAAACTTCGAAAAGGGCTCATTCGATTAGAAATTGGAGTGGCTAGCGCCCTTTTTAATAGTCGAAAGTGATTGGAGGGCAACTAGCCCCCCCACGCCCATCATTCCCCAAACACATCCAATCAAAATTTCGAGATAGCCATTTTGTTCAGCGTAGTTGATTTCCAGATAGAAAATATGTTTTTGAGGAGGAAACTCCCCCACAACCCTCGGGGCAAGGGTTTTAAGTTATGCCCTGGGGCATATAAGGTTTTTATAGAAGGCGTTGTCGTAGAAACTTAAAAAAAGGCTCATTCGATTGGAAATTCAAAGGGCTAGTGCCCTTTTTAATAGTCGAAAGTGATTGGAGGGCAACTAGCCCCCCCCCCCCTCACGCCCATCATTCCCCCAAACACATCCAATCAAAATTTTGAGATAGCCATTTTGTTCAGCGTAGTCGATTTCCAAATAGAAAATATGTTTTTGAGGAGGACATTCCCCTATAACCCTCGGGGCAAGGGTTTTAAGTTATGCCCTGGGGGTATATCAGGTTTTTATAGAAGGCGTTGTCGTAGAAACTTCAAAAAAGGCTCATTCGATTGGAAATTCAAAGGGCTAGTGCCCTTTAAAATGTTCGAAAGTGATTGGAGGGCAACTAGCCCCCTCCCACGCCCGTCATTCCCCCAAACACATCCAATCAAAATTTTGAGATAGCCATTTTGTTCTGCGTAGTTGATTTCCAGATAGAAAATATGTTTTTGAGGAGGACACTCCCCCGCAACCTTGGGGCAAGGGTTGTAAGTTATGCCCTGGGGCATATAAGGTTTTATAGAAGGCGTTGTCGTAGAAACTTCAAAAAAGGCTCATTCGATTGGAAATTCAAAGGGCTAGTGCCCTTTTTAATAGTCTAAAGTGATTGGAGGGCAACTAACCCCCTCTCACGCCCACCTTTTCCCCAAACACATCCAATCAAAATTTTGAGATAGCCATTTTATTCAACGTAGTTTTTAAGTTCTGTAAATTAGGTCTTTGAGGATGACAGCCCCCTCACAGCCATCAGGACAAGGGTTTTAAGTTATGCCCTGGGGTCATATAAAGTTTTTATAGAACGTGTTGTCGTAGAAACTTCAAAAAGGGCTCATTCTATTAGTTATTAAAATGGCTAATGCCCTTTTTAATAGTTGAAAGTAATTGGAAGGCAATTAACACCCCTCCCACTCCCACCATTTCGCCAAACACATCCAATCAAAATTTTGAGATAGCCATTTTGTTCCACGCAGTTAAAGTTCGGGAAACTATACCTTTGAGAAGGACACTCCCCCCAAAGTCTTCAGGGCAAGGGTTATATGTTATGCCCTGGGGACATATAAGTTTTTTATTGAAATTTTTGTCGTAGAAACTTGAAAAAGGCTCATTCGAATTGAAATCAAAGGTCTAGTGCCCTTTTTAATTGTCGAAAGTGATTTGAGGGCAACTAGCCCCCGCTCTCGCCCACCTTTTCCCCAAACACATCCAATCAAAATTTTGAGATAGCCATTTCATTCAACCTAGTTTTAAGTTCTGTAAATTAGGTCTTTGAGGATGACAGCCCCCTCACAGCCATCAGGACAAGGGTTGTAAGTTATGCCCTGGGGTCATATAAAGTTTTTATAGAACGCATTGTCGTAGAAACTTCAAAAAGGGTTCATTCGATTAGTTATTGAAATGGTTAGTGCCCTTTTTAATAGTTGAAAGTAATTGGAAGGCAACTAACGCCCCTTCCATTCCCCCCATATCCCCAAAACACATCCAATCAAAATTTTGAGATAGCCATTTTGTTCCACGCAGTTAAAGTTCAGGAAATTATACCTTTGAGAAGGACACTCTCCCCACAGTCTTCAGGGCAAGGGTTATAAGTTATGCCCTGGGGATATATAAGTTTTGATTGAAATTTTTGTCATAGAAACTTGAAAAAGGGCTCATTAGTAGAAAGGCCCCTATTGATCCGGTACGAACCACGTGGTTTATGGTTTTGTCAGTGAGAATGGAAAAACAGGAATTTCTCACTTTGATGGATGTTTTCTGGAGTATTGAGTCTAATGGGGTCAATGCCCCTTTTTCCAAGGTCGATTTGCTGATGTTGTTGCTTTGGGCAAGTGCACGCTCGAGGCGAATGTCAAGGTGTCCAGAAATAGGAAACAGTATTTGTTGTTGTTGTTGTTTTGGGCAAGTGAGAACACGTGGTTAATTTATTGTTTCCATGGAGAATTGTTTCCGGAAGTTTATTAATATCTTTGGAGTTCGACCAGAATTGTTTCCGGGGCAAAGTTTAGATCACACGTGACAGATGATGTCATGGTTGATTGATTTGACACGAAAGGGGAATTAATTTGTTGTTTCTAAGGGAATTATTGATTCACGAAAGGGGAATAATTTGTTGTTTCTAAGGGGAATTATTGATTCAAGAAAGGGGAATTAATTTGTTGTTTCTAAGGGGAAGGTGGGGAAGAGATATATTGATTGCGTAATCGAAGGGAGAGAATTCCCGAGAAATTGATTACATAATCGGTAGAACCCTATCAGGAGCTCGTGACGGGAATCCATTTAGGTGCATAGAATGACGTAATCAACTAGGACAAATGGATTTCTGAGAAATTGATTACATAATCGGTAGAACCCTATCAGAAGGTCATGACGGGAATCCATTTATGTGCATAGAATGACGTAATCGACTAGGACAAATGGATTTCTGAGAAATTGATTACATAATCGGTAGAACCCTATCAGAAGGTCATGACGGGGATTCATATATGGATATAGAATGACGTAATCGACTAGGACAAATGGATTTCTGAGAAATTGATTACATAATCGGTAGAACCCTATCAGAAGGTCATGACGGGGGTCCATATATGGATATAGGATGACGTAATCGACTAGGACAAATGGATTTCTGAGAAATTGATTACATAATCGGTAGAACCCTATCAGGAGGTCCTGACGGGAACAAGTTCTTTTCTTAATGTCCGTCCTAAAACCCATTTTCCAAAATGAAGTGCTTATCTTTTCACACACAACTATACTTTACAGCTTTTTTTGGATACCTCAACACCAAGAAATACTTTTCAAAGACCATTTCAGAGCAAGTTACTTTTCAGAGCAAGTTTCACCCACAACTATACTTTACAGCTTTTTGGATACCTCAACACACCAAGAATTACTTTTCAAAGACCATTTCAGAGCAAATTACTTTCTTAATGTCCCTCCTAAACCCATTTTCCAACTTGAAGTACTTATCTTTTTCACCCACAACTATACTTTACAGCTTTTTGGATACCTCAACACCAAGAAATACTTTTCAAAGACCATTTCAGAGCAAGTTACTTTCTTAATGTCCCTTCTAAACCTATTTTACAAGTTAGAGTACTTATCTTTTACACCCACAAACTATACTTTACAGCTTTTTGGATACCTCAACACCAAAAAATACTTTTCAAAGACCATTTCAGATCAATTTACTTTCTTAATGTCCCTCCTAAACCCATTTTTCAACTTGAAGTACTTATCTTTTACACCCACAACTATACTTTACAGCTTTTTGGATACCTCAACACCAAGAAATACTTTTCAAAGACAATTTCAGAGCAAGTTACTTTCTTAATGTCCCTTCTAAACCTATTTTACAAGTTGAAGTACTTATCTTTTTCACTCACAGCTATACTTTACATCTCTTTGGTTACCTCAACACCAAGAAATACTTTTCAAAGACCATTTCAGAGCAAGTTACTTTCTTAATGTCCCTCCTAAACTCATTTTCCAACTTGAAGTACTTATCTTTTTCACCTACAACTATACTTTACAGCTTTTTGGTTACCTCAACACCAAGAAATACTTTTCAAAGACCATTTCAGAGCAAGTTACTTTCTTAATGTCCCTCCTAAACCCTTTTTTCAACTTGAAGAAGCGTTTTGTCGTGGTTTACCTTGTCACAGTTACATTCTCTTGATTTTTCAAGGTTCATTTTGAATTTCTTTCATTGAAATGCAAGAGTGGGAATTATTTCAGTAGTGTTTTGTCGTGGTTTACCATGTCACAGTTACATTCCCTTGATTTTTCAAAGTTCATTTTCGATTTCCTTCGTTGAAATGCAAGTGGTGGAATATTTCAGTAGTGTTTTGTCATGGTTTACCTTGTCACAGTTACATTCTCTTAATTTTTCAAAGTTTATTTTGAATTTCTTTTGTTGAAAAGCAAGAGTTGGAATATTTCAGTAGTGTTTGGTTGTGGTTTACCTTGTCACAGTTACATTTTCTTGATTTTTCAAACTTCATTTTGAATTTCTTTCATTGAAATGCAAGATTTTGGAATATTTCAGTAGTGTTTTGTCGTGGTTTACCTTGTCACAGTTACATTCTCTTGATTTTTCAAAGTTCATTTGAGTTTCTTTCATTGAAATGCAAGAGTTGGATTATTTCAGTAGTGTTTTGTCGTGGTTTACCTTGTCAAAGTTACATTCTCTTGATTTTTCAAAGTTCATTTTGAATTTCTTTCGTTGAAATGCAAGAGTTGGAATATTTCAGTAGTGTTTGGTTGTGGTTTACCATGTCACAGTTACATTTTCTTGATTTTTTCGAAGTTCATTTTGAATTTCTTTCATTGAAATGCAAGAGTTGGAATATTTCAGTAGTGTTTTGTCGTGGTTTACCTTGTCACAGTTACATTCTCTTGATTTTTCAAAGTTCATTTTGGATTTCTTTCGTTGAAATGCAAGAGTTGGAATATTTCAGTAGCGTTTTGTAGTGGTTTACCTTGTCACAGTTACATTCTCTTGATTTTTTCAAAGTTCATTTTGAATTTCTTTCATTGAAATGCAAGAGTGGGATTATTTCAGTAGTGTTTTGTCGTGGTTTACCATGTCACAGTTACATTCCCTTGATTTTTCAAAGTTCATTTTCGATTTTCTTCGTTGAAATGCAAGAGTTGGAATATTTCAGTAGTGTTTTGTCGTGGTTTACCTTGTCACAGTTACATTCTCTTAATTTTTCAAAATTCATTTTGAATTTCTATCGTTGAAATGCAAGAGCTGGAATATTTCAGTAGTGTTTTGTTGTGGTTTACCTTATCACAGTTACATTCTCTTGATTTTTCAAAGTTCATTTGAATTTTTTTTATTGAAATGCAAGAGTTGGAATATTTCAGTAGTGTTTTGTCGTGGTTTACCTTGTCAGAGTTACATTTTCTTGTTTTTTTTTTTCAAAGTTCATTTTGAATTCTCTTTCGTTGAAATGCAAGAGTTGGAATATTTCAGTAGTGTTTTGTTGGGGTTTACCTTGTCACAGTTACATTCTCTTGATTTTTCAAAGTTCATCTCGGTTTTCTTTCATTGAAATGCAAGAGTTGGAATATTTCAGTAGTGTTTTGTCGTGGTTTACCTTGTCAGAGTACATTTTCTTGTTTTTTCAAAGTTCATTTTGAATTTCTTTCGTTGAAATGCAAGAATTGGAATATTTCAGTAGTGTTTTGTCGTGGTTTACCTTGTCACAGTTACATTCTCTTGATTTTTCAAAGTTCATTTGAATTCTTTTCATTGAAATGCAAGAGTGGGATTATTTCAGTAGTGTTTTGTCGTGGTTTACCATGTCACAGTTACATTCCCTTGATTTTTCAAAGTTCATTTTGGATTTCTTTCATTGAAATGCAAGAGTTGGAATATTTTAGTAGTGTTTTGGTGTGGTTTACCTTGTCACACTTACATTCTCATGATTTTTCAAAGTTCATTTTAGATTTCTTTCATTGAAATGCAAGAGTTGGAATATTTCAGTAGTGTTTTGTCGTGGTTTACCTTGTCACAGTTACATTCTCTTGATTTTTCAAAGTTCATTGTGGATTTATCTCCTTGAAATGCAAGAGTTGGAATATTTCAGTAGTGTTTTGTCATGGTTTACCTTGTCACAGTTACATTCTCTTAATTTTTCAAAATTCATTTTGAATTTCTATCGTTGAAATGCAAGAGCTGGAATATTTCAGTAGTGTTTTGTTGTGGTTTACCTTATCACAGTTACATTCTCTTGATTTTTCAAAGTTCATTTTGAATTTCTTTTATTGAAATGCAAGAGCTGGAATATTCAGTAGTGTTTTGTCGTGGTTTACCTTGTCAGAGTTACATTTTCTTGATTTTTCAAAGTTCATTTTGATTTTCCTTCGTTGAAATGCAAGAGTTGGAATATTTCAGTAGTGTTTTGTTGTGGTTTACCTTGTCTCAGTTACATTTTCTTGATTTTTCAAAGTTCATTTCGGTTTTCTTTTGTTGAAATGCAAAAGTTGGAATATTTCAGTAGCGTTTTGTCGTGGTTTACCTTGTCACAGTTACATTCTCTTGATTTTTCAAAGTTCATTTTGAATTTCTTTCATTGAAATGCAAGAGTGGGATTATTTCAGTAGTGTTTTGTCGTGGTTTACCATGTCACAGTTACATTCCCTGATTTTTCGAAGTTCATTTTGGATTTTTTTCATTGAAATGCAAGAGTTGGAATATTTTAGTAGTGTTTTGTTGTGGTTTACCTTGTCACACTTACATTCTCATGATGTTTCAAAGTTCATTTCGGATTTCTTTCATTGAAATGCAAGAGTTGGAATATTTCAGTAGTGTTTTGTCATGGTTTACCTTGTCACACTTACATTCTCTAGATTTTTCAAAGTCCATTTTGAATTTCTTTCATTGAAATGCAAGAGTTGGAATATTTCAGTAGTGTTTTGTTGTGGTTTACCTTGTCACACTTACATTTTCTTGATTTTTCAAAGTTCATTTGGGATTTCTTTCATTGAAATGCAAGAGTTGGAATATTTCAGTAGTGTTTTGTCGTGGTTTACCTTGTCACAGTTACATTTCTTGATTTTTCAAAGTTCATTTTGGATTTATCTCGTTGAAATGCAAGAGTTGAATTATTTCAGTAGTGTTTTGTCGTGGTTTACCTTGTCACAGTTACATTCTCTTGATTTTTCAAAGTTCATTTTGGATTTCTTTCGTTGAAATGCAAGAGTTGGAATATTTCAGTAGTGTTTTGTCATGGTTTTACCTTGTCACAGTTACATTTCTCTTGATTTTTCAAAGTTCATTTTTTCATTGAAATGTTTCAGTTTTTTGTCATTGAAGTTACATTCTCTTGCAAGAGTTGGATTTAGTTTCAGTAGTTGGAATAGTTTTGGTTGTGGTTTACCTTGTCACAGTTACATTTTCTTAATTTTTCAAAGTTCATTTTGGATTTCTTTCGTTGAAAAGCAAGAGTTGGAATATTTCAGTAGCGTTTTGTCGTGGTTTACCTTGTCACAGTTACATTCTCTTGATTTTTCAAAGTTCATTTTGAATTTCTTTCATTGAAATGCAAGAGTGAGATTATTTCAGTAGTGTTTTGTCGTGGTTTACCATGTCACAGTTACATTCCCTTGATTTTTCAAAGTTCCTTTTGGATTTCCTTCGTTGAAATGCAAGAGTTGGAATATTTCAGTAGTGTTTTATCATGGTTTACCTTGTCACAGTTACATTCTCTGAATTTTTCAAAGTTCATTTGAATTTCTATCGTTGAAATGCAAGAGTTGGAATATTTCAGTAGTGTTTTGTTGTGGTTTACCTTGTCACAGTTACATTCTCTGGATTTTCAAAGTTCATTTTGAATTTCATTCATTGAAATGCAAGAGTTGGAATATTTCAGTAGTGGTTTGTCGTGGTTTACCTTGTCACAGTTACATTTTCTTGATTTTTCAAAGTTCATTTTTAATTTCTTTCGTTGAAATGCAAGAGTTTGAATATTTCAGAAGCGTTTTGTCGTGGTTTACCTTGTCACAGATATATTCTCTGGATTTTTCAAAGTTCATTTTGAATTTCTTTCATTGAAATGAAAGAGTGGGATTATTTCAGAAGCGTTTTGTCGTGGTTTACCTTGTCACAGATATATTTTCTTGATTTTTCAAAGTTCATTTCGGCTTTCTTTCATTGAAATGCAAGAGTTGGAATATTTCAGTAGTGTTTTGTCGTGGTTTACCTTGTCACAGTTACATTCGCTTGATTTTTCAAAGTTCATTTTGGATTTCTTTAGTTGAAATGCAAGAGTTGGAATATTTCAGAAGCGTTTTGTCAGTGGTTTACCTTGTCACAGATATATTCTCTTGATTTTTCAAAGTTCATTTTGAATTTCTGTCATTGAAATTAAAGAGTGGGATTATTTCAGTAGTGTTTTGTCGTGGTTTACCATATCTCACAGTTACATTCCCTTGATTTTTCAAAGTTCATTTTGGATTTCTTTCATTGAAATGCAAGAGTTGGAATATTTCAGTAGTGTTTTGTTGTGGTTTACTTTGTCACACTTACATTCTCACGATTTTTCAAAGTTCATTTTGGATTTCTTTCATTGAAATGCAAGAGTTGGAATATTTCAGTAGTGTTTTGTCGTGGTTTACCTTATCACTTTCTTCATTGTTACATTCTCTTGATTTTTCAAATGTTCAAAGTTCATTTGGGTTTATTCGTTGAAATGCAAGAGTTGAATTCGTTCAGTAGTGTTTTGTCGTGGTTTACCTTGTCACAGTTACATTCTCTTGATTTTTCAAAGTTCATTTTGGATTTCTTTCGTTGAAATGCAAGAGTTGGAATATTTCAGTAGTGTTTTGTCATGGTTTACCTTGTCACAGTCACATTCTCTTAATTTTTCAAAGTTCATTTTGAATTTCTTTCGTTGAAAAGCAAGAGTTGGAATATTTCAGTAGTGTTTTGTCGTGGTTTACCTTGTCAAAGTTACATTCTCTTGATTTTTCAAAGTTCATTTTGAATTTCTTTCGTTGAAATGCAAGAATTGGAATATTTCAGTAGTGTTTGGTTGTGGTTTACCTTGTCACAGTTACATTTTCTTGATTTTTCAAAGTTCATTTTGAATTTCTTTCATTGAAATGCAAGAGTTGGAATATTTCAGTAGTGTTTTGTCGTGGTTTACCTTGTCAACAGTTACATTCTCTTGATTTTTTCAAAGTTCATTTTGAATTTCTTTCATTGAAATGCAAGAGTTGGATTATTTCAGTAGTGTTTTGTCGTGGTTTTCCTTGTCAAAGTTACATTCTCTTGATTTTTCAAAGTTCATTTTGAATTTCTTTTGTTGAAATGTAAGAGTTGGAATATTTCAGTAGTGTTTGTTTGTGGTTTACCTTGTCACAGTTACATTCTCTTGATTTTTCAAAGTTCCTTTTGGATTTATTTCATTGAAATGCAAGAGTTGGAATATTTCACTAGTGTTTTCTCGTGGTTTACCTTACCACACTTACATTCTCTTGATTTTTCAAAGATCATTTTGATTTCTTTCATTGAAATGCAAGAGTTGGAATATTTCAGTAGTGTTTTGCCGTGGTTTACTTTGTCAAAGTTACATTCTCTTAATTTTTCAAAGTTCATTTTGGATTTCTTTCGTTGAAATGCAAGAGTTGGAATATTTCAGTAGTGTTTTGTCGTGGTTTACTTTGTCACAGTTACATTCTTTTGATTTTTCAAAGTTCATTGTGGATTTCTTTCGTTGAAATATGTTTTGTTGTGCTTTACCTTGACACAGTTACATTTTCTTGATTTTTGTTAGGTTAGGTTAGGTTAGGCTAGATCAACTTAGGTTAGGTTAGGCTAAGTTAGGTTAGGTTAGGTTAGGTTAGCCTACGTAGGCGCGTACGTAGGCTAACGTAACCTAACCTAACTTAACATAATCTAACCTAACTTGATCTAGCCTAACCTAACCTAACAAAAATCAAGAAAATGTAACTGTGTCAAGGTAAAGCACAACAAACATATTTCAACGAAAGAAATCCACAATGAACTTTGAAAAATCAAAAGAATGAAACTGTGACAAAGTAAACCACGACAAAACACTACTGAAATATTCCAACTCTTGCATTTCAACGAAAGAAATCCAAAATGAACTTGAAAAATTAAGAGAATTTAACTTTGACAAAGTAAACCACGGCAAAACACTACTGAAATATTCCAACTCTTGCATTTCAATGAAAGAAATCCAAAATGATCTTTGAAAAATCAAGAGAATGTAAGTGTGGTAAGGTAAACCACGAGAAAACACTAGTGAAATATTCCAACTCTTGCATTTCAATGAAAGAAATCCAAAAGGAACTTTGAAAAATCAAGAGAATGTAACTGTGACAAGGTAAACCACAAACAAACACTACTGAAATATTCCAACTCTTACATTTCAACGAAAGAAATTCAAAATGAACTTTGAAAAATCAAGAGAATGTAACTTTGACAAGGTAAACCACGACAAAACACTACTGAAATAATCCAACTCTTGCATTTCAATGAAAGAAATTCAAAATGAACTTTGAAAAATCAAGAGAATGTAACTGTGACAAGGTAAACCACGACAAAACACTACTGAAATATTCCAAACTCTTGCATTTCAATGAAAGAAATTCAAAATGAACTTTGAAAAATCAAGAAAAATGTAACTGTGACAAGGTAAACCACAACCAAACACTACTGAAATATTCCAACTCTTGCATTTCAACGAAAGAAATTCAAAATGAACTTTGAAAAATCAAGAGAATGTAACTTTGACAAGGTAAACCACGACAAAAACACTACTGAAATATTCCAACTCTTGCTTTTCAACGAAAGAAATTCAAAATGAACTTTGAAAAATTGAAGAGAATGTAACTGTGACAAGGTAAACCATGACAAAACACTACTGAAATATTCCAACTCTTGCATTTCAACGAAAGAAATCCAAAATGAACTTTAAAAATCAAGAGAATGTAACTGTGACAAGGTAAACCACGACAAAACACTAAAGAAATAATTCAACTCTTGCATTTCAACGAGAGAAATCCAAAATGAACTTTGAAAAATCAAGAGAATGTAACAGTGATAAGGTAAACCACGACAAAACACTACTGAAATATTCCAACTCTTGCATTTCAATGAAAGAAATCCAAAATGAACTTTGAAAAATCAAGAAAATGTAAGTGTGACAAGGTAAACCACAACAAAAAAAAAACTACTGAAATATTCAAACTCTTGCATTTCAATGAAAGAAATCCAAAATGAACTTTGAAAAATCAAGAGAATGTAAGTATGACAAGGTAAACCACGACAAAACACTGCTGAAATATTCCAACTCTTGCATTTCAATGAAAGAAATCCAAAATGAACTTTGAAAAATCGTGAGAATGTAAGTGTGACAAAGTAAACCACAACAAAACACTACTGAAATATTCCAACTCTTGCATTTCAATGAAAGAAATCCAAAATGAACTTTGAAAAATCAAGGGAATGTAACTGTGAGATGGTAAACCACGACAAAACACTACTGAAATAATCCCACTGTTTCATTTCAATGAAAGAAATTTAAAATGAACTTTGAAAAATCAAGAGAATATATCTGTGACAAGATAAACCACGACAAAACGCTTCTGAAATATTCCAACTCTTGAATTTCAACTAAAGAAATCCAAAATGAACTTTGAAAAATCAAGCGAATGTAACTGTGACAAGGTAAACCACGACAAAACACTACTGAAATATTCCAACTCTTGCATTTCAATGAAAGAAACCGAAATGAACTTTGAAAAATCAAGAAAATATATCTGTGACAAGGTAAACCACGACAAAACGCTTCTGAAATATTCCAACTCTTGCATTTCAACTAAAGAAATCCAAAATGAACTTTGAAAAATCAAGCGAATGTAACTGTGATAAGGTAAACCACGACCACGACAAAACACTACTGAAATGTTCCAACTCTTGCATTTCAATGAAAGAAAACCGAAATGAACTTTGAAAAATCAAGAAAATGTAACTGTGACAAGGTAAACCACAACAAAACACTATTGAAATATTCCAACTCTTGCATTTCAACGAAAGAAATTGAAAAGTGAACTTTGAAAAATCAAGAAAATGTAACTGTGACAAGGTAAACCACGACAAAACACTACTGAAATATTCCAACTCTTGCATTTCAATGAATGAAATTCAAAATGAACTTTGAAAATCAAGAGAATGTAACTGTGACAAGGTAAACTACAACAAAACACTACTGAAATATTCCAACTCTTGCATTTCAACGATCGAAATTCAAAATGAACTTTGAAAAATTAAGAGAATGTAACTGTGACAAGGTATACCATGATAAAACACTACTGAAATATTCCAACTCTTGCATTTCAACGAAGGAAATCCAAAAGGAACTTTGAAAAATCAAGGGAATGTAACTGTGACATGGTAAACCACGACAAAACACTACTGAAATAATCCACTCTTGCATTTCAATGAAAGAAATTCAAAATGAACTTTGAAAAATCAAGAGAATGTAACTTGACAAGGTAAACCACGACAAAACGCTACTGAAATATTCCAACTCTTGCTTTTCAACGAAAGAAATCCAAAATGAACTTTGAAAAATCAAGAAATGTAACTGTGACAAGGTAAACCACAACCAAACACTACTGAAATATTCCAACTCTTGCATTTCAATGAAAGAAACTCAAAATGAACTTTGAAAAATCAAGAGAATGTAACTGTGACAAGGTAAACCACGACAAAACACTACTGAAATAATCCAACTCTTGCATTTCAATGAAGAAATCAAAATGAACTTTGAAAAATCAAGAGAATGTAACTGTGACAAGGTAAACCATGACAAAACACTACTGAAATATTCCAACTCTTGCATTTCAACGAAAGAAATCCAAAATGAACTTTGAAAAACCAAGAGAATGTAACTGTGACAAGGTAAACCACGCCAAAACACTACTGAAATAATTCACTCTTGCATTTTAACGAGATAAATCCAAAATGAACTTTGAAAAATCAAGAGAATGTAACTGTGACAAGGTAAACCACGACAAAACACTACTGAAATATTCCAACTCTTGCATTTCAATGAAAGAAATCCAAAATGAACTTTGAAAAATCAAGAAAATGTAAGTGTGACAAGGTAAACCACAACAAAACACTACTGAAATATTCCAACTCTTGCATTTCAATGAAAGAAATCCGAAAATGAACTTTGAAAAATCAGAGAATGTAAGTGTGACAAGGTAAACCACAACAAAACACTACTGAAATATTCCAACTCTTGCATTTCAATGAAAGAAATTCAAAATGAACTTTGAAAAATCAAGAGAATGTAACTGTGACAAGGTAAACCACAACAAAACACTACTGAAATATTCCAACTCTTGCATTTCAATGAAAGAAATCCAAAATGAACTTTGAAAAAATCAAGAAATGTAACTGTGACAAGGTAAACCACGACAAAACACTACTGAAATAATCCAACTCTTGCATTTCAACGAAAGAAATTCAAAATGAACTTTGAAAAATCAAGAGAATGTAACTGTGACAAGGTAAACCACGACAAAACACTACTGAAATATTCCAACTCTTGCATTTCAACGAAAGAAATCCAAAATGAACTTTGAAAAATCAAGAAAATGTAACTGTGACAAGGTAAACCACGACAAAACACTACTGAAATATTCCAACTCTTGCATTTCAATGAAAGAAATTCAAAATGAACTTTGAAAAATCAAGAGAATGTAACTGTGACAAGGTAAACCACAACAAAACACTACTGAAATATTCCAACTCTTGCATTTCAATGAAAGAAATTCAAAATGAACTTTGAAAAATCAAGAGAAATGTAAGTGTGACAAGGTAAACCATGACAAAACACTACTGAAATATTCCAACTCTTGCATTTCAATGAAAGAAATCCAAAATGAACTTTGAAAAATCAAGAGAATGTAAGTGTGACAAGGTAAACCACGACAAAACACTACTGAAATATTCCAACTCTTGCATTTCAATGAAAGAAATCCAAAATGAACTTTGAAAAATCAAGAAAGAATGTAAGTGTGACAAGGTAAACCACACAAAACACTACTGAAATATTCCAACTCTTGCATTTCAATGAAAGAAATCCAAATGAACTTTGAAAAATCAAGAGAATGTAACTGTGACAAGGTAAACCACGACAAAACACTACTGAAATATTCCAACTCTTGCATTTCAATGAAAGAAATCAAAATGAACTTTGAAAAATCAAGAGAATGTAACTGTGACAAGGTAAACCACGACAAAACACTACTGAAAATATTCCAACTCTTGCATTTCAATGAAAAAAAATCCAAAATGAACTTTGAAAAAACAAGGGAATGTAACTGTGACATGGTAAACCACGACAAAACACTACTGAAATATTCCCACTCTTGCATTTCAATGAAAGAAAAACCAAAATGAACTTTGAAAAATCAAGAGAATGTAACTGTGACAAGGTAAAAACCACAACAAAACGCTACTGAAATATTCCAACTCTTGCATTTCAACGAAAAAATCCAAAATGAACTTTGAAAAAAAAAACAAGAGAATATAACTGTGACAAGGTAAACCACGACAAAACACTACTGAAATATTCCAACTCTTGCATTTCAATGAAAGAAAACCAAATGAACTTTGAAAAATCAAGAGAATGTAACTGTGATAAGGTAAACCACAACAAAACACTACTGAAATATTCCAACTCTTGCATTTCAACGAAAGAAATTCAAAATGAACTTTGAAAAAACAAGAAAAATGTAACTCTGACAAGGTAAACCACGACAAAACACTACTGAAATATTCCAACTCTTGCATTTCAATAAAGAAATTCAAAATGAACTTTGAAAAATCAAGAGAATGTAACTGTGACAAGGTAAACCACGAAAACAAAACACTACTGAAATATTCCAGCTCTTGCATTTCAACGAAAGAAATCAAAATGAACTTTGAAAAATCAAGGGAATGTAACTGTGACAAGGTAAACCACGACAAAACACTACTGAAATAATTCCAACTCTTGCATTTCAATGAAAGAAATTCAAAATGAACTTTGAAAAATCAAGAGAATGTAAGTGACAAGGTAAACCACTACAAAACACTACTGAAATATTCCAACTCTTGCATTTCAACGAAAGAAATCCAAAATGAACTTTGAAAAATCAAGAGAATGTAAGTGTGACAAGGTAAACCACGACAAAACACTACTGAAATATTCCAACTCTTGCATTTCAATGAAAGAAATCCAAAATGAACTTTGAAAAATCAAGAGAATGTAAGTGTGACAAGGTAAACCACACCAAAACACTACTGAAAATATTCCAACTCTTGCATTTCAATGAAAGAAATCCAAAATGAACTTTGAAAAATCAAGGGAATGTAACTGTGACAAGGTAAACCACGACAAAACACTACTGAAATAATCCCACTCTTGCATTTCAATGAAAGAAATCCAAAATGAACTTTGAAAAATCAAGAGAATGTAACTGTGACAAGGTAAACCACGACAAAACACTACTGAAATATTCCAACTCTTGCATTTCAATGAAAGAAATCGAAAATGAACTTTGAAAAATCAAGGGAATGTAACTGTGACATGGTAAACCACGACAAAACACTACTGAAATATTCCAACTCTTGCATTTCAATGAAAAAAATTCAAAATGAACTTTGAAAAATCAAGAGAATGTAACTGTGACAAGGTAAACCACAACAAAACACTACTGAAATATTCCAACTCTTGCATTTCAATGAAAGAAAACCAAAATGAACTTTGAAAAAACAAGAGAATGTAACTGTGACAAGGTAAACCACAACAAAACACTACTGAAATATTCCAACTCTTGCATTTCAATGAAAGAAATTCAAAATGAACTTTGAAAAAACAAGAGAATGTAACTGTGACAAGGTAAACCATGACAAAAACACTACTGAAATATTCCAACTCTCTTGCATTTCAATGATAGAAATTCAAAATGAATTTTGAAAAATTAAGAGAATGTAAACTGTGACAAGGTAAACCACGACAAAACACTACTGAAATATTCCAACTCTTGCATTTCAACGAAGGAAATCGAAAATGAACTTTGAAAAATCAAGGGAATGTAACTGTGACATGGTAAACCACGACAAAAAACACTACTGAAATAATCCCACTCTTGCATTTCAATGAAAGAAATTCAAAATGAACTTTGAAAAATCAAGAGAATGTAACTGTGACAAGGTAAACCACTACAAAACGCTACTGAAATATTCCAACTCTTGCATTTCAACGAAAGAAATCCAAAATGAACTTTGAAAAATCAAGAGAATGTAACTGTGACAAGGTAAACCACGACAAAACACTACTGAAATATTCCAACTCTTGCATTTCAATGAAAGAAATTCAAAATGAACTTCGAAAAATCAAGAAAATGTAACTGTGACATGGTAAACCACAACCAAAACACTACTGAAATATTCCAACTCTTGCATTTCAACGAAAGAAATTCAAAATGAACTTTGAAAAATCAAGAGAATGTAACTTTGACAAGGTAAACCACGACAAAACACTACTGAAATAATCCAACTCTTGCATTTCAATGAAAGAAACTCAAAATGAACTTTGAAAAAATCAAGAGAATGTAACTGTGACAAGGTAAACCACGACAAAACACTACTGAAATATTCCAACTCTTGCATTTCAACGAAGGAAATCGAAAATGAACTTTGAAAAATCAAGGGAATGTAACTGTGACATGGTAAACCACGACAAAACACTACTGAAATAATTCCACTCTTGCATTTCAATGAAAGAAATTCAAAATGAACTTTGAAAAATCAAGAGAATGTAACTTTGACAAGGTAAACCACGAAAAAACGCTTCTTCAAGTTGAAAAAAGGGTTTAGGAGGGACATTAAGAAAGTTACTTGCTCTGAAATGGTCTTTGAAAAGTATTTCTTGGTGTTGAGGTAACCAAAAAGCTGTGAAGTATAGTTGTAGGTGAAAAGTTGGAAAATGGGTTTAGGAGGGACATTAAGAAAGTAACTTGCTCTGAAATGGTCTTTGAAAAGTATTTTCTTGGTGTTGAGGTAACCAAAAAGCTGTAAAGTATAGTTGTGGGTGAAAAAGATAAGTACTTCAACTTGTAAAATAGGTTTAGAAGGGACATTAAGAAAGTAACCTGCTCTGAAATGGTCTTTGAAAAGTATTTCTTGGTGTTGAGGTATCCAAAAAGCTGTAAAGTATAGTTGTGGGTGTAAAAGATCAGTACTTCAAGTTGAAAATGGGTTTAGGAGGGACATTAAGAAAGTAACTTGCTCTGAAATGGTCTTTGAAAAGTATTTCTTGGTGTTGAGGTATCCAAAAAGATGTAAAGTATAGTTGTGGGTGTAAAAGATAAGTACTTCAACTTGTAAAATAGGTTTAGAAGGGACATTAAGAAAGTAACTTGCTCTGAAATGGTCTTTGAAAAGTATTTCTTGGTGTTGAGGTATCCAAAAAGCTGTAAAGTATAGTTGTGTGTGAAAAAGATAAGTACTTCATGTTGGAAAATGGGTTTAGGACGGACATTAAGAAAAGAACTTGTTCCCGTCAGGACCTCCTGATAGGGTTCTACCGATTATGTAATCAATTTCTCAGAAATCCATTTGTCCTAGTCGATTACGTCATTCTATATCCATATATGGACCCCCGTCATGACCTTCTGATAGGGTTCTACCGATTATGTAATCAATTTCTCAGAAATCCATTTGTCCTAGTCGATTACGTCATTCTATATCCATATATTGGACCCCCGTCATGACCTTCTGATAGGGTTCTACCGATTATGTAATCAATTTCTCAGAAATCCATTTGTCCTAGTCGATTACGTCATTCTATGCACATAAATGGATTCCCGTCATGACCTTCTGATAGGGTTCTACCGATTATGTAATCAATTTCTCAGAAATCCATTTGTCCTAGTTGATTACGTCATTCTATGCACATAAGTGGATTCCCGTCACGAGCTCCTGATAGGGTTCTACCGATTATGTAATCCATTTCTCGGGAATTCTCTCCCTTCGATTACGCAATCAATATATCTCTTCCCCACCTTCCCCTTAGAAACAACAAATTAATTCCCCTTTCTTGAATCAATAATTCCCCTTAGGAACAACAAATTAATTCCCCTTTCGTGAATCAATAATTCCCCTTAGAAACAACAAATTAATTCCCCTTTCTTGAATCAATAATTCTCCTTAGAAACAACAAATTAATTCCCCTTTCGTGTCAAATCAATCAACCATGACATCATCTGTCACGTGTGATCTAAACTTTGCCCCGGAAACAATTCTGGTCAAACTCCAAAGATATTAATAAACTTCCGGAAACAATTCTCCATGGAAACAATAAATTAACCACGTGTTCTCACTTGCCCAAAACAACAACAACAACAAATACTGTTTCCTATTTCTGGACACCTTGACATTCGCCTCGAGCGTGCACTTGCCCAAAACAACAACATCAGCAAATCGACCTTGGAAAAAGGGGCATTGACCCCATTAGACTCAATAATCCAGAAAACATCCATCAAAGTGAGAAAATTCCTGTTTTTTCCATTCTCACTGACAAAAACCATAAACCACGTGGTTCGTACCGGATCAATAGGTGCCTTTCTACTCTCATTTGATTTGAAATTCAAAGGTCTAGTGCCCTTTTTAATAGTCGAAAGTGATTTGAGGGCAACTAGCCCCCCTCTCTCGCCCACCTTTTCCCCAAACACATCCAATCAAAATTTTTAGATAGCCATTTTGTTCAGTGTTAAGGATTTCCAGATAGAAATTATGTTTTTGAGCAGGACACTCCCCCGCAGCCCTCAGGGCAAGGATTGTAAGTTATGCCCTTGGGGCATATAAGGTTTTATAGAACGTTTCGTCGTAGAAACTTCAAAAAGGGCTCATATCGATTGGAAATTGAAATGGCTAGTGCCCTTTTTAATAGTCGAAAGTGATTGGAAGGCAACTAACACCTCTTCCACGGCCACCATTTCCCAAAACATATCCAATCAAAATTTTTAGATAGCCATTTTGTTCCACGCAGTTTAAAGTTCACGAAATTACATCTTTGAGCAGGACACTCCCCCCACAGTCTTCAGGGCAAGGGTTATAAGTTATGCCCTGGGGCATATAAGGTTTTTATAGAAATATTGTCGTAGAAACTTGAAAAAGGGCTCATTCGATTGGATATTCAAAGGGCTAGTGCCCTTTTTAATAGTCGAAAGTGATTTGAGGGCAACTAACCCTCCTCTCACGCCCTCCTTTTCCCCAAACACATCCATTAAACATTTTTGAATAGTCATTTTATTCAACGTAGGTGAAATTTTTGGAAATTATGTCTTTAAGGATGACAAAACCATCCCCCCACAACCCTCAGGGCAAGGATTGTAAGTTATACCCTGGGAATATGTAAGGTTTTTTCTAGAAAGCAATGTTGTAAAAACATCAAAAAGGGCTCATTCAATTGAAAATTGAAAGGGCTAGTGCCCTTTTAATAGTCGAAAGTGATTGAAGGGCAACTAACCCCCCTCACGCCCACCATTTCCCCAGACACATCCAATCAAAATTTTGAGATATCTATTTTGTTCAACGTAGTCGAAAGTTCTGGAAATTATATATTTAAGGATGACAAACCCCCCAGAGTCCCCAGGGCAAAGGTTGTAAGTTATGCCCTGGGGGCATAACTTACAACCCTTAAACTGATGGCTCTGATTGGGTTATCATCCTAAAAGACCTAATTTTCAGAACTTTCGACTACGTTGAACAAAATAGATTTCTCAAAATTTTGATTGGACGTGTTGGGGGAAATGGTGGGCGTGAGAGGGGGGGTTAGTTGCCCTTCAATCACTTTCGACTATTAAAAGGGAACTAGCCCTTTTAATTTTTAATCGAATGAGCCAACGACAACTCACAGCCATCAGTTTAAGAGTTGTAAGTTATGCCCTGGGGGAATATAAGGTTTATATAGAAAGTATTTACATAAATTTCAAAAGGTGGTCATTTGATTGGAAATTGAAATTGCCCTTTTTAATAGGCGAAAGTGAGTGGAGAGTAATTAACCCCCCTCTCACGCCCACCATTTCCCCAAACACATTCAATCAAAGTTTAGAGATAGCCATTTTGTTCAACGTAGTTGAAAGTTCTGGAAATTATATATTTAAGGATGACAAACCCCCCAGAGTCCCCAGGGCAAAGTTGTAAGTTATGCCCTGGGGGCATATAAGGTTTTTAATGATAAAGTTGTCGTAAAAACTTCAAAAGGGGCTCATTCAATTGAAATTGAGAGGGCTAGTGCCTATTTTAATAGTTGAAAGTGATTGGAGGGTAACTACCCCCCCCCCCCTCTAACGCCCACCATTCCCCCAAACACATCCAATCAAAATTTTCAGATAACCATTTTGTTCAAAGGAGTAGAAAGTTCTGGAAATTAGGTCTGTGAGGATGACAACCCCCTCAAAACCCCCAGGACAAGGGTTGTAAGTTATGCCCTGGGGGCATATAAAGTTTTTATAGAACGCGTTGTCGTAGAAACTTCAAAAAGGGCTCATTCAATTAGAAATTGAAATGGCTTGTGCCCTTCTAAATAGTCGAAAGTAATTGGAAAGCAACTAACACCCCTTCCACGCCCACCATTTCCCCAAACACATCCACTCAAAATTTCGAGATAGCCATTTTGTTTAACGTAGTTAAAAGTTCTGGAAATTAGGTCTCAGAGGATGACAACCACCCTCACAGCCCTTAGAGTAAGGGTTGTGATTTATGCCCTGGGGGTATATAAAGTATTTATAGGATGTGTTGTCGTAGAAACTCACAAAGGGTTCATTCGATTGGAAATCGAAAGGCCTAGTGCCGTTCTTAATAGTCGAAAGTGATTGGAAGTTTTGAGATTTTTATAGGTAAGATCGAACTGGGTATAATATATTATTTTTTTGTTGTTGTTATTGTTTAGACCAGGGCACTTTGTACCAAAGGAGTTGTCGTAGGAACTTCGAAACGGGCTCATTCGATTAAAAATTGAAAGGGCTAGTGCCCTACGACAAGGAGTTGTCGTAGGAACTTCGAAAAGGGCTCATTCGATTAAAAATTGAAAGGGCTAGTGCCCTTTTAATAGTCGAAAGTGATTGAAGGGCAACTAACCCCCCTCTCACGCCCACCATTTCCCCAACACATCATCCAATCAAAATTTTGAGATATCTATTTTGTTCAACGTAGTCGAAAGTTCTGGAAATTAGGTCTTTTAGGATGATAACCTAATCAGAGCCATCAGTTTAAGGGTTGTAAGTTATGCCCTGGGGGGCATATAAGGTTTATATAGAAAGTATTTGCACAAATTTCGAAAGGGGGTCATTTGATTGGAAATTGAAATTGCCCTTTTTAATAGTCGAAAGTGAGTGGAGAGTAATTAACCCCCCTCTCACGCCCACCATTTCCCCAAACACTTTCAATCAAAGTTTAGAGATAGCCATTTTGTTCAACGTAGTTGAAAGTTCTGGAAATTATATATTTAAGGATGACAAACCCCCCAGAGTCCCCAGGGCAAAGGTTGTAAGTTATGCCCTAGGGTCATATAAGGTTTTTAATGATAATGTTGTCTTAAAAAACTTCAAAAGGGGCTCATTAAATTGGAAATTGAGAGGGCTAGTGCCTATTTTAATAGTTGAAAGGGATTGGAGGGTAAACTAACCCTCCCCCCTCCCCCTCTCACGCCCACCATTCCCCCAAACACATCCAATCAAAATTTTCAGATGGCCATTTTGCTCAACATGGTAGAAAGTTTTGGAAATTAGGTCTGTGAGGATGACAACCCCTTCACAGCCCTCAGGACAAGGGTTGTAAGTTATGCCCTGGGGGCATATAAAGTTTTTATAGAACGCGTTGTCGTAAAAACTTCAGAAAGGGCTCATTCGATTAGAAATTGAAATGGCTTGTGCCCTTTTTAATAGTCGAAAGTAATTGGAAAGCAACTAACACCCCTTCCACGCCCACCATTTCCCCAAACACATCCACTCAAAATTTTGAGATAGCCATTTTGTTTAACGTAGTTAAAAGTTCTGGAAATTAGGTGTCAAAGGATGACAACCACCCTCACAGCCCTTAGAGTAAGGGTTGTAATTTAGGCCGTGGGGGCATATAAGGTATTTATAGGAATTGTTGTCGTAGAAACTAACAAAGGGTTCATTCGATTGGAAATGGAAAGGCCTAGTGCCGTTCTTAATAGTCGAAAGTGATTGGAAGTTTTGACATTTTTATAGTAAAGATCGATGTGGGTATAATATATTATTTTTTGTTGTTGTTGTTTAGACCAGGGCAAATATACCAAAGGAGTTGTCGTAGGAACTTCGAAAAGGGCTTATTCGATTAAAAATTGAAAGGGCTAGTGCCCTTTTAATAGTCGAAAGTGATTGAAGGGCAACTAACCCCCCTCTCACGCCCACCATTTCCCCCAACACATCCAATCAAAATTTTGAGATATCTATTTTGTTCAACGTAGTCGAAGGTTCTGGAAATTAGGTCTTTTAGGATGATAACCCAATCAGAGCCCTCAGTTTAAGGGTTGTTAGTTATGCTCTGGGGGCATATAAGGTTTATATAGAAAGTATTGTAGAAATTTCAAAAGGGGCTCATTTGATTGGAAATTGAAATTGCCCTTTTTAATAGTCGAAAGTGGGTGGAGAGTAATCACGCCCACCATTTCCCCAAACACATTCAATCAAAGTTTAGAGGTAGCTATTTTGTTCAACGTAGTTGAAAGTTCTGGAAATTATATATTTAAGGATGACAAACCCCCCAGAGTCCCCAGGGCAAACTTTGTAATTTATGCCCTGGGGTCATATAAGGTTTTAATGATAAAGTTGTCGTAAAAACTTCAAAAGGGGCTCATTCAATTGGAAATTGAGAGGGCTAGTGCCTTTTTTAATAGTCAAAAGTGACTGGAGGGTAACTAACCCCCCTCTCACGCCCACCATTCCCCCAATTACATCCAATCAAAATTTTCAGATAGCCATTTTGTTCAAGGTAGTAGAACGTTCTGGAAATTAGGTCTTTGAGGATGACAACCCCCTCACAGCCCCTAGGACAAGGGTTGTAAGTTATGCCCTGGGGGCATATAAAGTTTTTATAGAACGGTTGTCGTAGAAACTTCAAAAAGGGCTCATTCGATTAGAAATTGAAATGACTTGTGCCCTTTTTAATAGTCGAAAGTAATTCGAAAGCGACTAACGCCCCTTCCACGCCCACCATTTCCCCAAACACATCCAATCAAAATTTTTAGATAGCCATTTTGTTTAACGTAGTTAAAAGTTCTGGAAATTAGGTCTTAGAGGATGAAACCACCCTCACAGCCCTTAGAGTAGGGGTTGTAATTTATGCCCTGGGTGCATATAAGGTGTTTATAGGAAGTATTGTCGTAGAAACTCACAAAGGGTTCATTCGATTGGAAATCGAAAGGCCTAGTGCCGTTTTTAATAGTCGAATGTGATTGGAAGTTGGAAACCCCTATGCCTTCCCAAGGCCAGAACATAATTTGCACTTTACTGAAAAAAATATAAATGTTTTTACTTTTATAACTTTAATAAATCAAATAATATTAAAATTTTGATTACTATGGGAAGGCATAGGGGTTTTGAGCCCAACTTATGTTAATTTCTGCTCGTTATGAGTTTGATTCGGTTATTTATTGTAATTTCTGTTCGTTTTGGGTTTCATTTGATTATCGATGCTGATTTGTGATAGTTTCACGCTTGGTAGATTATTTGATTTTATTTTTGCTCATTTTTTGTTTAATGGAGTTCTTTACTTTTCTTTGAAAAACTTATTTTGTGGAAAGTTTTTTGAATTAATACTTTAAAGAAGGTCGCCAGAAAGATTATGAACAGTCTTATTTAGCTCTACAGCACAGCTGCAGTAACTGGGATGGGACAAAGCAGTCAACAAGCGATTCTTCTATACGCATGATCTATTACAACAATATGATACCTAAGAGGATCGAGTATATTAACAGAAAATTAAGAAACCCTTGATTTTCAGGCATACTTTCTTCAACATTTTAAGGATAAGTTGTTAAACTGAGTCAAATTTTATATATTTGAGCTGATTCCTGAAATCTTCATTCATCTTTCTCAGCTATGTTTTCCGCCTTATGAAAGAAATTCGGTCCAGAGAGCGATTACTTATACAATTTTTTGAATTTCTCGTCCACCTTTTTGTTGGTCCCCCTAGGGGATGGACTAAGGACTTCATTGACTTTCATAAGTATTACATGCGCCAGGTGTTTCCACCTCTGGTCCTTGTTGTGTCAATGACTAGTTGACTGGTTCCAACTGTGTCCACGTTCCAAAAACAGACGTTAAAGCCCAGAATCCTTCTTGACATTTTCTAAGACATCGTCGAGTTGGATTTTATCTGTAACTTCTCATCTTCACATAAACGTCAAAGAACGCCTTTTTATTTCCTCCGACAGCTAACTTAAGTGTAAATTAAACATACATGATATGTGATAGGACACAAATGCAATAGCAGTAAGAGTTTTTAATACGATTTATCTACTCCTTCCATGATCAACATGAATGAAAGCCTTCCTTCTATTTTACCAATAGGTATCGAACTTTTAAGACATAAGGGTGATTAGATAGATTAATAACCTTCTAAAATATATCTATCTACACCAACACCGCCATGCATGGATCCAGAGACAAGTTGCGGGGTGAATTTTTGGACGTAACAATTATTGAGCTAATGTGTTTTTGACAGGTTTTGAACCGCAATACAAACACGTGTTTGGAGAACAATTATGTTGTTGTTGTTTTTTTTTTTTTTTGGGGGGGGGGGAGTTGTGTTCCTGCATGGATCTCTGATCCATGCAGGAACACAGTGACCCCCCCCCCCCCGAAATGTTTGTCTGACTCGTAAAAAACGTAAAAAAATGGATATAAACAAATTTTGTATGCGTTTTTTTGTGCACCCCCCCCCAAAAAAAAAAAAATTAAATATAACCCCCTTCGAAAAAAAAATCCTGAGTACGGCCTTGGTGACAATATATACTTTCGTCATAGTATATACTCAGCTTGCACATCAGCTATATATACTCAGCTTGCACATCGTCATCTTTGTTATAATAATTTCTAAGCCACACCGTTCATGCGTGACAAAAAAATGTGAAGAAAAAAACAGGATACTTCCATCCAGTGAAAAAAGAAAAGGAAAAAAGAAGGAATATGCAGCTTTTTCGTTCGAGACCCCTGGTCGACCGATCTCAGTGCACAAAAGTAAATAAAGAGTAAACAATATACGAATAAAAGCACCAATAACAGGTTAAAAAAAGTTTCAGAAAACAAAATTAAAGAAACAGAACCAACTTTAATTTAGGGTTTGGTTTTTTGAGGTTCATTTTATTTTCATTTTATCCTTAGGACATTTAGCCGTATATTTTTTACTCTTTACTTACTTTTGTGCACTGAGGATGGTCCTCGTTTTTTCTTCATCACAATTTGTTTTTTTATTCGGCTCCTTCGTTTTTTCGCATGTCTTCTCCATGCCTCCTTTCTGCCCTCTATTTTGACACCGCCCTTCCGTAAGTATTGACAATGGCCTTTTATAGTGGGAATTTGTTATAGCCTGTATTCAATTGTATACTCTAAGAGAAAAGAAATATGCTACTGAATAATATTCCCCCGACACAAAATTTTAAAACACCGCTCTTTTATTATTCTAATAAAAGAGCAGTGAATGTACTATATTACGAGTACTCGTATATTATCGATTTTGGGATTCTAAACAGCTTTACATGCCTTATTAAAGACGTGAAAAAGAATTGCTATAATTATAATGTAAAAATAAAAAGAATAAGTAAACAAAAGGTAAAGACCAATTTATTCCATTAAAATAACTTCTGAGCACAAGTGTCCAATAAGTGACTTAGTAAACAAAATTCGGAGACACTTTAGCGTTTTGTTGCAGTTCAAACCAACGTCCCTCACCCTCTGAGTATAGCTTTCTATACCTCACTTAGAAGGAAACCAAAATTCGAACAGTCTAGACTAGAATATTCCACTGCCCCAAGCTTGAAATTTCACATCAATTATTGTTTTATGTCGTTGTCCATCAAAGAACTACCAAGGAGCCTGTGAACCTTGCCACTGAACAGAAAAATCCTAGCTCCACATTGACTCTGGAGGGGGGGGGGGGGGGAGACAACTTATGAAAAAGACAACTTTTTTTGTAATTACATCACTCAGCAGGGTAAATATTTGTATACGTATATTCCAGATTTTGAGGCAGCTTAAATCCAATACTTCCACCCCCTCCGAGTGAAGCTTTGTATACCTTGCTTAGTAGTAAACTAATATTACTAATAACATAAGACATATCGTATGCCAATGCGGTAGATGGCCTCATTAATAAGTTCACAGCCTGAATTTCAGAAGATAGTTGGCCAAAGAGTGACTGTAACCATTTGTTTGCAATTCAAACCTCCCTCTCTAAGTGCAGCTTTTTATACCTCACTTAGAAACGAACCCAAAATGTCTAGATCGGTATATTCCACTGCCCCAAACATAAAAACATACATCAATTGACGTCTTATTATCAATTGACGGCATTTCTGTCCAAAGAAATGCCGAGCATTTAGTCAACCTTACAACTTACAACCATACCCACATACTTGTGTCCAGGGTTTGACTCGACAAGAGGGGGGGGGGGGTCCATTAAGGAAAAATATTTTTGCTGTTTGCAGTGAAATGACTGAGAAATGCAAATTTGTGTTTTTCACATTTTCAGGCAGTTTAAACCAAGACTCCCCCCTTTCTGGGTGCAGCTTTTGCCTATCTCGCTTCGAAGCGAACCGATATTGCTCGTCAAATAAGACATGTCATAAGCAAGCGGGGAAGATGGCGTGATTAACAAATTTACAGCCTTCACACTGATGCTTAAGGTTGGGACAAGGGCAGCCTTAAGGTTCGATTTGACTCGTGTGTCTCTGCATCCACTACCCAATTGTTCTAATGAGTCACAGGATCCTAAAATCCTTAAACATGCAAAAAAAACGGATCAGTTATAGTTCTCCGAGTATGATTTAATGACTAACAAAACATTGCACTTAAACCACAGACACTTGACCTCATTCATCACTCCAATCCTTCATTAAGCAGGGAAAAAATCACAATAAACATTTGAAATATATCAAAATTCACATCTAGAAGTTAATAAGATCAAAAAACTTTGGAGAAAAAAACTGGGATATTAAAGTCATGCATATTATGTGGTTTATATCTTGCCAAAGAGGTTAAAACAAATGGAGATCTTTGATCGACAAAATTTTTAGTTAGGTTCACACGTCCACAACCATTTTCTTGTGTACATCTGTATTGCCAACGACCTAAAAAAGAAGAACATGAAGAAGGAAAGAGAAACAGTAGGTCATTCGGTAAAAGGACTAAAAACAGGAAATTATTCGAACTCTACGGAATTTATGGACAGCTTTTCAATTTTTTCACCCAATTACTGCTAGATTTTCACTACCAACCTGGGTTCAAACTAGGGGCGTAATTTTCTATGGGGCAAAGAGGCAACTGTCCCTCTTGGACCTCAGTTCCCCCCCCCCAGCTGAAATTTAGTTTCTCCAAAAACTCTTGTCAAAACTAAGATAAACCTGCATAATTCAAGCATCGACAGAAATGAGTCAGTTTTCTTTGGTATGTCTTAACATTTTTTTGTTACTATACGGCTCATTTTTTAGTTTTCACTGTCATTTTCACTTGATTTGGAAAAATTGGCTCAAAATTTGCCGCCTCCCCCCCCCCCCCCCTCCCAGGGTTTTGACGAAATTACACCACTGGTTCTAACAACCGATCTTAGAAAAAAGGGATAAATTATACTTATAGATTCTTAATCCGAATGCATATTTGTTCTTTGCGCATATCATTTTCCTTTACTTTCCATTCAAGTTAGCTGTGTTGGGGCAAATTAAAAAATGTAGACATTTTTGTCTACAAAAAAAAGTGACATTTTTGTAAAGCTGAGATTTTCGCTGTACACTTCTAAAATCAGTATACCACGCTGAGTTTTACTAAAATCAGTAAGCATGAAAAAAATACATAATTTTGGAAGAAAGTAAATTTCTCTTTAAGTTTAGAGTCAAGATAAAATACGGCAAGAACAGTCAATAGAGATACTACGGCTGATTTTCGCGTTTGTATTTCGAGAGAGAATTCACAGGTTTTTAGCTCACGCGTCATGATGGTTAACTAGCCGTGTTGACATGTTTCAACTTTTCTTTTGAAAAAAAAAACTTTTTAAAATCTCAAAATATATTTTTGCCGTTTACACTTTAACAGATGTAACTATCCGATTTGGTGTGTACAGCTTTACTTTTCTGCTGCATCCGTAATGCGTGAGTCGTTTTGCGTCAGAAAGTAAAATAACCTGTGCGAACTCGTGGTTAAACATCTGCTTCTCATAAAAAACAGCAGAAGAACCTACCCCAAGCACAAAATCACCCCCTCCAAAAAATATCTGTCTACTTACCAATAACGAATACTATACGCAACCAATGGGCAAATTTCATAAATTACAGCCCTTACTCCGCGGGATCTGGGAGTCATGTTACCCCTAAAGGCATGGTTATTGGATCTTTCAACTATGCAGAACAAAATGGCTATCTCAAAATCTTGATCAGACAACTCTGGAGAAAAAACGGGCATGGGAGGGGGGAGGCTAGTTGCCCTCCAATCTTTTTGGTCTCTTAAAAAGCCATTAGAGGTTTTAATTTCCGTTCGAATGCACCCTCTCTCGATCTTCTAGGACCATTAGTTGTAACTTCTTCAGAAGGGTTCTCTGATACGCTGAATCTGGTGGCGTGATTTTCATTAGGGTGTTTCTCCCCATTCTCGAAAATCAGACAAATTTTCTCAGACTTTGATGGATAACACTAAACTTGATGAATCTTTCTATGTGGAATCAGCATAATAAGCCGATTCTTTTGATGTGCCTATTGATATCAAAATTCCGTTTTTTAAAGTTCTGGTTACTATTGAGCCGAGTCTCTCCTTACTTCCAGTTCGTTACCATGAACTGTTTGAAACCGACATTATACATCATTCCAAAGATCACTCTCACATACGAAAAGTATAGAGTCACTGTAAAAAATAAATTCAACACCATCTTTACAAAGCTCAGGAATTAACACTATCTGTAGAGTGAAAATTAAGAAAGTAGCAAACAATTTCTTTATTCTTTTCATAAAATACAACTATCTTCAAAAAAAAAAAAGAAAAACAGTCTCCTTCAAGATTTCAATGCTGCCGACAAATGTTTTCTCATATAAGGTCTATTTTCCAAGCTGTTTCCTTTTCAAAACTTAAGATACTCCAATGACTCATTTTTATAACACTGGAAAACTTATAATTATTTCTTTGTCAAATTTACAAAGGCTATTTTCGACGTTTTCCCAATTTCTTCTGTTGTAATGTAATGCAACCCAGAGTGTTCATACGGGATACAAAAAAATACAAACCAAAAAAATATTTTTTTTTTTTGAACTCATTCGTCGTTATATTTTATGGATTACACATCATGCATTTCATAATTTATTGAACCATTGTCCAAAGGCCAAACCAACCACAAAGTTGACCTAAAACCAAAACGTAAGGTTTGCAACCGAGAGGCATCCAGCACAACCCAAATGTCGTTGGAGTTTACAGAAGTAAAAACAAGTACATACAGTGATAAATACATATTCTAATCTTATTTAGATTAACTTCAGTTTTGCCATAATTAAAATCTGAACTGTTTCTGAACTCACTAAAAAAAGCAAGTAACTCGTAATATTTACCCTACCTAATTATAAAGAATGTAAAGCGTAATTTACATCCTAGACGCCCATTTACAGTGCAAATCTACGCACTGATTGGTTATTTATTACCCAATCAGTAATTTAGAGTCCAATCAGTAATTTACTTAATTGAAGATAAGCTAACATTTCATAATTATCTTCTTCCTTCTTCCTATAGTCGGTTTCTTGCTTATGAATGAGGTAAACTCTACTTAAACAGTTTTACAAATTTGTAGACTTTAAAAAAAGAAAAACGGATTATTTATCCCGATTAAGGTTTATTGGGAGATTGACCCGTTAAGATTTAACACTAATTAATTATTCGAACCAGATTTTTTTTTTCTTATTCAATTTCATGACTATTAACAACACTACTAAAATTCGTGGCAGCACCAGAGGACAAAAATTGCGCGCACTCCTCCGACACCCCAATCTGTTCAGAGCTTCACTCTAATCCCGTTAAATTTCGTTTAACCAATTAATAGCACATTTAACTTTAAATTATTTAATTTAAAGTTATCTTCTTAAAATTATACTATGATATTGACGTCAGCTGATATATTGATGACGCTGTATATGGTCGAAATATCCAGACTTTTGTATCTGTTTTCACTGTCTAATAAATGGACTTGTCCCCATTTAAACGTTTATTGGCTTGCAGCTGAAATTTTTACGGGTGTGTATCTAAACCTCCACTTCAGCTGAGATATGGGTAAAATACTTGTTGAAAAACTGAACAGCTTCTTAAAACTGGGATCTAAAAATTTTCTTCAGCCCATCCCTCCCCCATCCCAGTAAAGTACGCCCTTGCGTGCAAGATTGAATTTGTTTGAAAATATAAACAAGTCTTGCTTCTTATTCCATAGACAATATATATAAACCAGAAAAAAATAAATAAACGCAAATAGTTACTGCACAGAATTCCTCAAAAGACACTTTTCCATCTTCATCTTTGTCTGCAAATAAAATTGTCTTATCAACTATTTGCTGAAGTTGTGCATCTTTCAAATTATTTCCAACCATCATTTTGAGCACCTGAAATGAATGAATCCATCTACATCAGATGAGCACAACCAAAAAACATAATGAGCACAACTAAGAGACACACAAAACATTAATTCGACTTGTCCTTTTTATTTGAACTATCATTTGGTTTTCACTAAATATGAATTGCATGAGTTTTGCTCAGAGTTGCGAAATTCAATCCTCCATCCTTGCGAAATTCGATAACAAGCCCTGTAAATCTTTACAAGCAACCAAACTTGGAACTTTTCAAATTTGACACAGCAGAATTTTATTAGACTGCGAAAAACCCGATCTAACCTTGAAAAATCTTACTTTATCTAACCTTTTAGTCTAAATTTATTATTCGCAAGTAAATTGTGAGCAAGCTATAAAGGAATCTCAGACTGAATGCAACCTGAATGAATCACGCGTACACCTTCACTGGATTTTTTGAAAACCCAGCATACGCAGCAAACGAACAGAAAATACACAATACATCAACTAAACACCCTGATACAACTTTGACATACACACACACATAAGAAAAATCAAGAGTAAATTATTAAAAAATAGGAGAAAAAAATCACAAGAATTTGGGAATCCCCTCCCCCCTTCGATGCGTGTCTTTACATAAAGGTAGACAAACACAGTAATATTATGCTACTATTAACATTACAAGCAAGAACAAGTAATATTTTGCCACACGCCTTTAGATCTTAGAACCACCTGTGACTCCGGTGGCAACCAGAACCTCCAACATGAGTCCCCAGTCGTCTCTGAGGCTTGCAGCGGCGTCAGTGTCTTCCCCTTACAGTCAAAAAAGAGGCATGAAAGTGTCACAATCATTAATGTGCATTTGGTGGAGCGTATTCTTAGACCTTCCTTTGTGGTGGGTGCATTCAGGTAATCATTAGAATGTTGTCGATTTTTAAACCTGGCATTATAGTTTTTATTTTTATTTTACACTAGTTAGGCTACGTCAGCATAACATCCCCCCAAAAAAAACAGGGCAAGAGAAGGGATATCAAACCATTTTTTTTTTTTTTTTGTGGAAAACTACAGTTCCCTAATTAACGATTTGCATGCCTTTGAAGAAGGCGAAGTTTTTTCAGTTTTACTATTTGTAGATTCCGTGAAAATTTACAGACTGAATTTAAAAATACTCGGTTATAAATATAAATGAATATGGTTATATTAAGTTTAAAACATAAATGGAAATTCCAAGATTCGCTCGTTTGATCAAGTGGTTTATCTCGGCATTCATACTGGAAAAATTTTCACACTCGTCATCTCCTGACAGAAAAAATCAAACGCCACCTATCAGCTTCATACACTTCCATGATCTCTGCTAAGCTTCGTTTCAATCGCCGTTATTTTGCAACGCTGTACAACACTGTAGCCCCCCCCCCCCCACATCTTCTACATTTCACCCTTCTGGAAGATTTTTACAAATGCTGATAAATTGAAAACCCGCCCCACTTCCTTCCGTTTCACAAAATACCTACTGACATATCCAATTTGAACAATCTGTTCAAAGCACATCATTAGTCTTCATCTGTCGTGGAAAAAGTGGGGTAGCATCGTACCAATGTTACTTGGCAGTTTTCATGGCCTAGTGGAATTTGTTGGCAGATCTGGCAGCTGTTGGAATTCTGTCGAATTCTGCTACTGGCAGCTTTGGAACTTTTTCCATACCAGACCTTCATATAGCAGATCATACAATAGTTGTTGCAAAACAAAGAAACACACAACCAAAACATTTCAAACCACACTTGCTAACAAGTTGTTCTACATTAGTTACACTGTCATAGCTCTCTTCTTCCTCACTTTTGCTACAAATGCCCCTGTTCTTCTCTTTTTTTTTGTTAGTTTCTTTTTTGAATTGTCTTTCGTCCTAAAAAGCATAGTACTCTGCTACTTTTTTTGTATACGGCGTTCATTTTCTTCTTGTACGAAGACGGGTTTTCACCAAATAATAATACTAATACTAATCATCAGTGGTTCAAAACTTTTTACGTCAATTCTATAGGATGCAACTGTAGTCTTATGTATTTTCAGCTATTTCGCTTTTAGCCAACAGAGCAGGTCTAAGGTTCCACTAATTATAGAGGTAGAGAGGCAAAAAATACAAATGGGGGAGCCCCTGACCCTACTTTCAAAGACCAACAGCTATTTTCCGGTTTCAGTTCTAAATTGTCAGTTTTCATTATTTATTAGTTTTCATGTTATTATGCTATTATAATTTTCGTATTACTTTACATTCATTAGTATTCTAGATTCAATTTTTTTTGCATTAATTTTACAGGTTTCAACTGTATTCTGATGTATTTTCTAAGAAGAGACAATGGAGCGAACGGTACCAAGTCGGAAATAATTTCCCGAATATAAATTATAAACAATTAACTGATAAAATTCAATAATTGAAAACATAAGAAAAACAGCTTTATTTGACGCTCCCCATCTATCTCAAACCGTTTTTTCTTAAATAATATGCCAAAAAAGCTACGCGGCCCAATCGAAGATTCAACATTTAGTGAACCCAAGGATTAAATTGTTTTTTTTTTTTTTTTTTTCAAAATATTATCTTACCTGAAATAATTCACCATTGGAAATAAAACCATCATTGTCCATGTCATAAATCCTAAAGGCGAAACGTAGTTTTGATTCTTTGTCTCCCTTCACGCTAAACTGTGAAACTCCTTGAATAAATTCTAAAAAAAAAAAATAACTAAAAAAATACAGAACTAATGTCATATTTCTCAGAAAGTATAAAAAAAAACTTTTAAAAGATCTTGTCAGCACTAAGTAACTTTCTAATAAGTGATCGATGATAATAGCCAGGCCCTGTTAAGTGGCCCTAATGCCGTGGGGAAGTTTATAAAGCGCAAAGCTCCTGATAACACCCCTCAAAACACTCCGAATGAAAGTGCTTGATTAAATATTTTACGAACGAGTTTGCACCTCCTGATGATACCCGTGAAGTTCAATATGAGTATGAGCTTGGTCTGTGTCTTGGCCTACTGCTCGTCGGCCCTGGTTACATTGTCACAGTCCCTTAAGTATGTGGTGCTATCCTAAAGTTGAAAAAGAAGTATCCGCAAGGTATTGATAATCTTTGTGGGCGTCATTTTGTCCACGGGAGCTGAAGTTTAATGTGCCATTTAGAAATTCTATTTCAAATTATTTTTAATAGTGGTCTTGTTCCAGATGTATTCTGCACCGGTTTGATAACTCATGTCATTAAGAAGGATAAATCGTCGTCTGAGTGTAGTTAGTATCGAAAAATTACTGTCTCTCAAGAACTATGTAAACTGATGGAGCTGCTTATGACGTTCCAAATTACCATCATTGACGCGGAGCAGAAACAGATCCAGATCCAGCATGAACCTTATTTCGCTCGGAAGTGCGAATTAAGGTAAGGTTGTAGTTGATCAGGCAAATTATGTGTGGTATGCAGCTGATAACAAATTTGAATTCAAAAAATTTCTAAGTCATGTCCGCGCAATCCTTGCAAATTTGTTAATTGGTGCGATTGAAATGAGAGGAATACTATGTCTTGCATTCCATGATGCGAGAAGGGTGTTTGATTCTATACACCCACAAATACTTGTTTCAGCTCGGCAACGTGGTTTAGATAGATCTATAGCAGTACCTCTTCGTAGTAAGTATTGACGGCTTGGTTTTAACCTGAAATTGTCTTTGACTAATGAAACATTTATTTCGCAAGTTCCAGTGAGAATGGGTATTCGTCCGGGTGCCGTTTCTTCGCCACCCCTTTATAATATTAGCGTTGAATCAGCACAAAAGAATGTTATGACAAGTTTTATTTTTTGTGGTTTGGATTTATCGTTATTAAATCATGCAGACATTCTAAATTTGAGCAGGTTGTTATCTTAAATTGAAGAAAACTATAAAATTTTGAGTGAACAATATGCTTGTATGCGCATGAAGTTCAATGCGACCAAGAGTGAAGTAGTGAGATTTTCTGCAAGAGTGAAGTAGTGAGATTTGCCTACTATGCGTTATCTGATTATCGGCCGCAAAGTCTTGTGCTAGTTGATAATGTTATTGAATTTGTGCTTACTATGCGTTATCTGATTATCGGCCACTAAGTCTTGTGCTAGGTGATAATGTTATTGAATGTGTGCCTACTATGCGTTATGATTATCGGCCACTAAGTTTTCAAGTTTCAGTCATTGACTAGTTTCGAGCTATATTAACTGGATTTATTGTTTCGCTATTATGTCAAGGCCCATGAAATACACATGTCCTGAGTGCAGACTTCGTGCCGCCAGTGGAACAGTGCAGTGCAGTCGGTGTCAGCAGTGGTTTCATCCAAAATGTGCAGGCATTTCTATTGAGGAGAGAAAACAATGTGGTGAGTGGTTTTGTTTAAACTGCCAGTCCCCCCGTTCTTTGAATGAGGACCCCGCACCACCTTTAACACCACTTTCTCTATCCCCCTGTCTTTAAACCACGCTCTACGCCCAAGTCTGCCACAAAAACTACAACCCCAAAATAAATTTCAAAAAATCAAGCTTCCCAAGTCCCCCCTTGTGTTGACTGTGTTAAAACACATCAAACAGCTGGCTGATCTCCGAGCTAAATACAATTCCCAGTTAGAGAAGAATTCAGAGCATGAAGTAGCCATTGAAGATTTGAAAAAACAAGTTGAAATTTTTCTCAATGACCAAAAAATTGGTAACGATATACTCCAGGAACGTGATCTTGAAATTAAAAAATTAAGTGAAAATATCAACTCCCATAATTCACAACGCCTCCTTATGGAAGATGAACTCTGCAGTCTAGAGAACAATCGGGTGACCCTTAAATTGAAAATCACCAAATTACAAGAGGATTTAAAAAACAACGAAGCAATTATTATTACCCTAGGGAATCAATTATCTGAGTTCAGCAAATCCAGAATTAATTGCAGAGTATCCCATGAGAGCTTACAAATACCTACGTGTAGTATGACTACTGATGACGCCCTTGAGTTCGTTAATAGTCCAGTGACTTCCGGCTTTTCACATAAATTATCTGGTGATAATGAACTAAACAAAAAGGTTATGGAGAAGTCATTACCAGACGATGACATTTTTATTATCTTTGAAAAAATTACGAAAGTGAAGGATAAAAAGTGAAATAAATGCAAAAATAAGCAGAAAGGAAAATGTAATCTGCAAGCATTTTGATAGTGGTTTCTGCAAGTTCCGCAAAACAATGCAAGTTTCTGCATATTTGTAGTCAGTTTATTTCGGGAGTTTGTGTGTCTTATAAGTGTATTTTTGACCATGTTGATCTTTGTTCTGTTTTATCTTGTATTGATAAGTCGTGTACTTTTGCTCATGCATCTCCAGGATTGGAGCGCAGGTTTAAAACCCAACTTTTTTAGAGCGACGCCGAAAGTATTCAAGACCCCCCCCCCCCCTCCCCCTTGTTCGTGTTCCATTCGACTTTCAGTCTTATCCCCCTGCATACCCGTTACAGAGCAGTATACCACAGGAATCCATCCTCGAAACAATCCTCCGCCCCAAGTACTTACGCGTGCCCAGTCAGTCCTACCCCCAAATCACTTCACTCAATTCGGACCATCCCCAAACCCCCCCTCACTCATATTCCTCCCAAAAATCCACTTCCTTTCGACTCCTTTCGTCTCCGTGCGTCCAAAAAGTTACCAGCCGGTTCTGGACTCCACCCGTTATTTGCCGAAACAAACCCAACCCCTCCCCTCTCAGAGACCCTCCACCGTACTTCCCTCCCTCAGCATCATCTTGCCCCCCGACCCCCCCATTTAAAAGAACACTCCCAACTTGACTTATTCCCAGGTCACCATGAAACCTTTCTCCCTTCCCTTGAACTTTATCCTCCCTGGCTACCCTACCAGTATGACTCTGGTTTAAAAGTAAGCAGGCAGAATGATCCTCTTTTAACACCTCCATGCAGAGTTTCTAAAACTTCAAATAGTTACCGCTGTTTAGAGTCTCCGCTAGTACCTTCTCAATTAAATACAATTGTATTTGAAAAAGATGGATTTGATCCCCCTGTCCCTTGTTCTCGCTATCCAAGTTTAGCCCCCGTCTAGAATTCCACTAGAATCCCTGACCGCATCTGTGATATAAAAAAAGTAAAGTGTAAAAACGGTACCTTCACAAGTCGCTTTCGATTCCCCAAACTTTTTGAGCCACGCTGAAAGCCTTAACTTTGAAAAAACTCAATGAATTAGACACCCTTTCTAAAAATATATAGATTAGATGTAATCGCTATTACTGAAGTTCAAGCTCAAAATTTGCACATGTTAAAGATTAACAATTTTTCTCAATTTATTAAACTCAGACCAGAAACCCACCCTCTGGGTAAGAAAGGTGGCGGAATTCTGTTCTTTATCCGTAATGATTTATATCCAAGTGAAATCCCAATTCCGTGTCTTAATCCCTTTGATGAAGTTATGTGGGTATGTGTTCGACCTAAAGTCTTGCCGCGTCCTTTTAATTTAATTGTCCTTTGTTGTTTTTTATTACTCCCTAATCAGAGATCCGCTGACAAAATAAATTTTATCGAAAAATTACATGCAAGTGCTGACTTTGTACTATCAAAATACCCAAATGCAGGAATTTTCCTGATGGGTGACGCAAACGATTTAAGACTTGATTCTACATGTAACGCTTTTAATTTAAAACAGGTCGTTAATGTCCCTACTACAAAAGGCAATACTACTCTTGATTTAATTTGCACTAATCTTTAGAAGTTTTACAAGCCCGTCTCCACTCTGCCCCCTCTAGGGGGTAGTTACCACTTTAGCCTTTTCCTATCTCCGCTGGCTAAAGTTAAACAGTCGTTTTCTATAACTGAAACCGCTTATAGACCTCTCACTGACTCAGGACTTTTCAATTTTGGCTCCTGGATTACTACTGAAAATTGGTCCACTGTGTATCAAACAAATGACGTTGACTACATGGCTTTGTCCCTCCAAATCTATTGAGGAGTAATTATGAATTCCACTTCCCTGAGAAAAAATTTAAAAACGTGTTCTACAGATAAGCCTTACGTTACTGAGTCTTTTAAAAAAACTTATAAGAAAAAAAAAATCAATTTTTTCAAAGCAGGTCGCATTACTGAGGCTAATAGTCTAAGGAAGTTCCTAAAGAAAAAAAAATAAGAAAAGCAGCTCTAATTACTATAATAATAAAGTCAAAGATCTATATTCTAACAAGCCCAAGCAATGGTACAGAAAAATTAAAGAAATATGCGGAAAAAGTCCTTCCGAAATTGATTTTCATCTCCCTGAACCCCCTAATAAGACTGCCAACGATCTGAACTTGTACCTTGCTTCCATCGTGCAAAGTCTCCCCCCTTTCACTGGCTCAAGTCCAACTATTCCTCCCAATACTTCCTTCCCCTTTATTTCTCCCTCTGATGTTATAAATAAAATTCTTAAACTTAGAAAATCAAGTATTTGTCCCATGGACATCCCAGTTGACTTAATTAAAGCCTTTTCGGACAAAATTGCTGAGCCTTTATCAAATATTTTCAACCACATCACAAAATTTGGCAAATTCCCAAGTTGCTGGAAACAAGGTTTTATAACACCTGTCCCAAAAAAAATGCGCCAGTCTGACTTTCGCCAACATTCACCCCATTACGCTCACTTCTGTTTTTTCCAAACTTTATGAAGGTTTTCCTCTGTGACTGGCTTAAGGATAAAATTTGTCGCGTATTGACACCCGGCAGTTTGGTAACTTAAAGAAAACTTCCACCACCCATTACCTTGTGCACTTAATGCATACCATCGTAAGTAACCTTGATAAACCAAATGTCTGGCTGAACCTTGTCTTAGTTGATTTCCAAAAAGCTTTTGACCTGGTTGACCACACTACCCTAATTCGTTCACTCCTGGTTAACTTTAAACTTGATCCTCTGTTAGTAAATATTGTTATATCGTTTCTTTCAAATAGATCCCAAGTTGTTAAATACAAAAATATTTTCTCTAACCCCCTCCCTATATATTGTGGAATTCCTAAGGAACCTTATTGGGACCACTTTTATTTCTAGTCATGATTAATGAATTGGTAAGGACTTCCCCCATAGGTGGAAATACGTGGATGCCTTGACGATCCTCGAAGTATGTCACAGGAATATTAAAGTGACCCCCTTGAAATTCTATCCCTCATTTCGGATGAAGTTAAGAACCTAAATACGAAAGTAAATTCCACTAAATCAAATATAATTACGATAAATTTCTTGAAATCTATTCCCGCCTTCCTTGACCCTATACCCCCAGATATTTCTGTGTCTTCCTTTAAATTACTTGGGGTTACAATTTCCTCTAATTTAAAGTGGGATATCCACGTGAAAGATATTGTCCGTAGAGCTAATGCGTCCATGTCTCTCCTTAAGCTCTTGAATAAATTTAACATCCCCCATCCCATTCTTTAAGGATTTATACTTCCTTTGTCCGCCCGCATCTTGAATATGCTTGTCCAGTATGGCATCCTGGCATCTCCCGTGATGAATCAGATAAAATTGAATCTATTCAAAAAAGAGCCCTAAGAATAATTTTTAAAGAAACTTTGGTACCATATTCACTCCTTCTAAAAAAGGCCAAGCTGGAAACTCTTGAGCACAGGAGAGGAACGCTGTGCTTCCGTTTTGCAAAAAATGCAATAATAAACCCTCGCACGGAAAACATTTTCCCCAAAAGACGCTCCCCATCCAGACACCGCCTGCCACGTACTGTATCTGAACCCATCCCTATCTTGTCCCCCATCCGTTGTTTAACCTCCAGATATGAAAAAACCTTTGTCCCCTTCATTACTGATCAAATAAACCACTAGTTTTTTTTTTTTTTTTTTTTTTTTTTTTTTTTTTTTTTTTTTTTTTTTTTTTTTTTTTTTTTTTTTTTTTTTACTGGTGATACCCATGCTGGTGTCCGTTTGGCTCTTCCGTTCCCTCCCCTTTTTATATAGTCTCTTTTAAACCTTTTTAACATTATTTTTATCACAATTTTTTTTTTTTTTTTTTTTTTTTTTTTTTTTTTTTTTTTTTTTTTTTTTTTGCCTTTTTAACCTTCTTACATTTGACACTTTTTTTTAGACTAATGAATGGCTTTGCCTTTCTGATATTGTTGTTTTTGACATTGTTTAGCCAGTTTTATAGTTTTTGTGCTATTTATGTCTTTTTTTATTATATGACCCCGAAATGCGAATTCGGCCCTTCTGGGCTTGTGATAGCCATTTTCTGAAATAAATATCTTATCTTATAAGTCTTGTGCTAGGTGATAATGTTATTGAATTTGTGCCTACTATGCGTTATGATTATCGGCCACTAAGTCTTGTGCTAGGTGATAATGTTATTGAATTTGTGCCTACTATGCGTTATCTGATTATCGGTCGCCGGCTTGTGCTAGGTGACAATGTTATTGAATTTTGTGTACTATGCGTTATCTGAATTATCGGCCGCAAAGTCGTTATGCTAGTTATAATGTTATTGAATATCGTTATCTGATTATCGCCGCAAAGTCTTATGCTAGTGCTAAATGTTATTGAATTTGTGCCTAATGTTATTGATTTTGTGTCCTACTATGAATTTGTGCCTACTATGTGTTATCTGATTATCGGCCACTAAGTCTTGTGCTAGGTGATAATGTTATTGAATTTGTGCCTACTATGCGTTATCTGATTATCGGCCACTGTGCTATTGATAATGTTATTGAATTTGTGCCTACTATGCGTTATCTGATTATCGGCCGCTAAGTCATTGTGCTAGGTGATAATGTTTTGAATTTGTGCCTACTATGTGTTATCTGATTATCGGCCACTAAGTTTCTTGTGCTAGGTGATAATGTTATTGAATTTGTGCCTACTATGCTTATCTGATTATCGGCCGCTAAGTCTGTGCTAGGTGATAATTTTATTGAATTTGTGCCTACTATGTGTTATCTGATTATCGGCCACTAAGTCTTGTGCTAGGTGATAATGTTATTGAATTTGTGCCTACTATGCGTTATCTAAGTTTGCCGATTTCGTCAAATTTGAAAAGTACTCGTGCTGCGCTTCTTGAACATTTTAGTTCCTAGATTAGAAGCGCTTAAGGGTCGCTTATAAGAGCTAAAGCTCTCTATAGCCGTACTGTGTTGGCCCGCCCTTATAACGCGTTTGTGATCCCGCATGTACTGTCTTTAGTGCCTATTTGGAGCATTTATGGAGAAGAGTAAAACATGGTTCATAGTATTTTCTGTAGCTTTTTGTAATTCGCTTTATCCAAATCACAGTTCTTTTTCAATGCAATTGTGTGAATTGTTGTATATAACTAGGCTAGTGTGATTGTTTTGTCGTTTCTTTTTCTTTGTGCTTCACAGCGTAACATTTATGTTTTTAGTGGCTAATAAAAGTGATCATTATTATGTAATATTTTTAATAGCAAAATAGAACTAAAAAAAGGCGATACCTGAAAACTGAAGTTTCAAATAATGTTCGAAAAAGAAAATTAATTGTTTTTAAAATCAACCAAAAGAAAATATAATATAACTTAGAAAAAAAGATTTCTTTAGAATTTTAAGTTGAGTAGTTTTGTCTTTTATTAGAACTAAAATAGTAAATCTCAAAGGCAGAATTTGTCGTCAATTTCATTTGGCAGGTGACGGGGATTGGAGCCTTCCATACGTACGCACATATTGGAATTCACCCTGGAATTTACTTATCCTTTGGATTTAAAAATACATTTTTTCAGAGAATCAGATCCCTCTGGAAAAATTCTTTGTATCCCTAAAATTTTGGGTAGGTTTATTGATTGAGTCCCCATACGCTAAATGAAATAGCAACCCCTTCGTTATAGCCGTATTACATATCCCAAATTTATCAAAACCTCTTAAATGAAAAACTGACCTTTAAAATCCACCTCTCCATTTCCATCACTATCAAATATATCGATGACTCTCTGAACAAGGGGATTTTGTTGCAACTCGGGCAAAGTCATAAATTCATCTACACTTAATGACCCAGAATTGTCCAAATCTAGTTTTCTAAAACGTTTTCCAAGCCGCCTTATTTCATCAGGGTCAACTGAAAAAACAAAAACAAAACAACGTCAGTTAAAAATAGCATTGCTGAGTCAAAGACTGAGATTTCGAAAACGCCTTATTTTCTTACACGTTTTCTAAGTCATCTTATTTCATCAGCGTCAACATTAAAAAAACAAAAACAAAAAAAGCGTTGGTTGAAAATAGCGTTGCCGGGTGAAGTACTGATTTTCTGTAGAAGTTCTAGTTTTCAAGAACGTTTTCTAAGGTTTTGAATTTCATAAGGGTTAATTGAAAAGAAAAGTTAGGTCGAATTCGTGTCACTGAGTCAAGCCCTGAGTTTTTTTTTTTTTTTTAAAAAGCTCTGGCTTTTATAAAACGTCTTCCACACCTCTAACTTCATCTGGATCAACTAAAAAACGAACTTAAAAAATGTAGCTTAAAAGTGTTGTTGAGTCAAGCACTGAGTTCTGAAAGTCTAAAATACATAAATAAACTAATATAGGCGTTTATATGTAAGACCTAACAAACCAAAATCAAACGCCATAGGCTAAATAATCGCTTCTCAGGCAATACTTCCTTAAATATTAAATCAACTTCATAGAGCAAGGTGAAGAAAAAGAATGGGAAGGAGATTCACATACCCTCAGAAGTATAGCCTCTAATATACTCTAAAATAGCATAATTTTCGCATCCAACATAATTTAACGGTACTTGACGAAAATTTCAGTGCCCACTTTAAAAATTCCTCCAAAATGCGGTCATGTCGATTCTATCAATGCTGACAAAACCAATTTTAGCCACTGTTAAGGGTGTTTGCATTTGTACCTAGAGTGCGCGAGTGCGAAGTGTCGATGGTACCTTCTGCAAAGACTTTTTTGCCAGTTTCGTAAGTTCTCATTTTTTATGCCTAAATATAGTTGTGTTCTTAAAAACATCAGTGAATGATATGAAGGTGTATAAAACATACCGAAACACTTTCAGACGTACACAGACACAGGATTATACACGGAGCAAGTCCTTTTTTTTGCCACAAGGACCCACTAATTCTGAACTTTGCTTAAAAATATTTCGATTCGCCTAAGGAAGAACCAACCAACAATCTTTCAATAGAACTGCAACTAGTAGCAATGTTCAAGGAAGAACCCTTCATTGGTTCAAGGATGAATCAACCGACAACCTTCAACAGAACTGCAACTAGCAGCAATGTACAAGGAAGAACTTTCATTGGTTCAAGGAAGAACCAATCGACAACCTTCAACAGAACTGCAACTAGTAGCAATCATAGGCAGCGCAATAGCGCTGCCTAAGTAAAGAACGATGTTGGCACAATGTATTATTTATTTTTTTTGTTTCCATACCCGGGCACTTCGTATCGAAGGAGTTGTCGTAGAAACTTCAAAAAGGGCTCATTCGATTGGAAATTGAAGTGGCTGGCGCCTTTTTTTTAATAGTCGAAAGTGATTGGATAAGTTATGCCCTGGGGGCATATAAGGTTTTCATTGAAATCTTTGTCATAGAAACTTGAAAAGGGCTCATTCAATAGGAAATTTCAAAGGGCTAGTACCTTTTTTAATAGTCGAAAGTGATTTGAGGGCAACTAACCCCCCTCTCCTGCACACCTTTCCCCAAACACATCCAATACAAATTTTTAGACAGCCATTTTATTCAACGTACTTGAAAGTTTTGGAAATTAGGCCTTTAAGGACGACAACCCATCCCCTTCACAACCCTCAGGGCAAGGGTTGTAAGTTATGCCCTGGAGCATGTAAGGTTTTTATAGAAAGCTATGTTGTAAAAACATCAAAAAGGGCTCATTCAATTGACAATTGACAGGGCTAGTGCCCTTTTAATAGTAGAAAGTGATTGAAGGGCAACTAATCCCCCTCTCGAGCCCACCATTTCCCCAAACACATCCAATCAAAATTTTGAGATATCCATTTTGTTCAACGTAGTCGAAAGTTCTGGAAATCAGGTATTTTAGGATGATAACCCCCTCAGAGCCCTCAGTGCAAGGATTGTAAGTTATACCCTAGGGCATATAAGGTTTATATAGAAAGTTGTTGTAAAAATTTCCAAAAGGGCTCATTTGTTTGGAAATTGAAATTGCCGTTTTTAATAGTCGAAAGTGAGTAACTGACCCCCATCTCACGCCCACCATTTCCCCAGACACATTCAATCAAAGTTTAGAGATAGCCATTTTTGTTCAACGTGGTTGAAAGTTCTGGAAATTATGTATTTTAAGGATGACAAACCCCCCAGAGTCCCCAGGGCAAAGGTTGTAAGTTATGCCCTGTGGGAATATAAGGTTTTTATAGATAGAGTTATCGTAAAACTTCAAAAGGGCTAATTCAATTGGGAATTGAGACGGCTAGTGTTCTTTTTAATAGTCAAAGTGATTGGAGGGTATCTAACCACCCTCTCACGCACACCATTCCCCCAAACACATCCAATGAAAATTTTCAGATAGCCATTGTGTTCAACGTAGTAGAAAGTTCTGGAAATTAGGTCTTTGAGGATGATAACCCCCCCCCCCCCCCCCAGCCCTCAGGGCAATGGTTGTAAGTTATGCCATGAGGGCCTATAAGGTTTTTTATTGAAAGCGTTGTCCTAGAAACTCCAAAAGGGCTCATTTGATTGGAAATCGAAAGGGCTAGTGCTTTTTGAATAGTTGAAAGTGATGGGAGAGCGACTAACGCCCCTCTCACGCCCACCATTTTCCAAACACATCCAATAAAAATTTTGAGATAGCCATTTTGTTTTAACGTAGTTGAAAGTTCTGGAAATTATGTCTTAGAGGATGAAAACCACCCTCACAGCCCTTAGCGTAAGGGTTGTAATTTATGCCCTGGGGGCATACAAGGTGTTTATAGAAAGCGTTATCGTAGAAACTCAAAAAGGGCTCATTCGAATGGAAATCGAAAGGCCTAGTGCCCTTTTTAATAGTCAAAAGTGATTGGAAGGCTTGAAATTTTTATAGCAAAGATCGATGTGGGTATAATGTATGATTTTTTTTTTTTTTTTTTTTGTTTTGTTGTTTAGACCAGGGCACTTCGTATCGAAGGAGTTGTCGTAGGAAAGTGTATCCAAGATATCAAAGAAAGTAAGCAGATTTTTTTGCGAATAGTATCGAGTTTTCCATTTCAGGTCAACTAGAGGAGGTATGAAACGAAATTAAACACTACTATTTGTGTCCAGATTTTTAAAAGAGTGCAAGGTGTTAAAATTGCTAAAAAAAATTCTCCAGCATACAAATAGCAGACCAAACTATAAAGTCTTAAAAAAACAAAAGGATTTAAAGTATTATTTTCTTCTTCCCTGAAAAGACTATGTCAATATAAAACGAACAGAAGTTATTTAAAAAAAACTTTTTCCACAAAATAAGGTTTTCAAAGAAAGTAAAGAACTCCATTAAACAAAAAATGAGCAAAAATAAAATCAAATAATCTACAAAGCGTGAAACTACCGCAAATCAGTATCGATAAATAAATGAAACCCAAAACGAGCAGAAATTAACATAGGTTGTGCTCAAAACCCCTATGCATTCCCAAGGCCAGAACATAATTTGCACTTTAATGAAAGAAATATAAATGTTTTTAGTTTTATAACTTTAATAAATAAAATAATAATAACATTCTGGTCGCTAAATATCAGTATATGTATATTAAACTGACAATGCACATTCATTTGTATTTTTTTTTTCAGTAAAGTGCAAATTATGTTCTGGCCTTGGAAAGGCATAGGGGTTTTGAGCACAACTTATGTTAATTTCTGCTCGTTTTGAGTTTGACTCGGTTACTTATTGTAATTTCTGTTCGTTTCGGGTTTCATTTTATTTATCGATGCTGATTTGCGGTAGCTTCACGCTTCGTAGATTATTTGATTTTATTTTTACTCATTTTTTGTTTAATGGAGTTCTTTACTTTTCTTTGAAAAACTTATTTTGTGGAAAAAGTTTTTTTTTACTTAATGTTCAAGAAAGGACCTTCATTGATTCAAGGAGGAACCAACCGACAACCTTCAACAGAACTGCAACTAGTAGCAATGTACAAGGAAGAACCAACCGACAACCGTCAACAGAACTGCAACTAGTAGCAATGTTCAAGAAAGAACCTTCATTGGTTCAAGGAAGAATCAACCGACAACCTTCAATAGAACTGCAACTAGTAGCAATGTTCAAGGAAGAACCTTCATTGATTCAAGGAAGAACCAACCGACAACCTTCAACAGAACTGCTACTAGTATTAATGTACATGGAAGAACCAACCGACAACCTTCAACAGAACTACAACTAGCAGCAATGTTCAAGGAAGAACCTTCATTGGTTCGAGGAAGAATCAACTGACAACCTTCAACAGAACTGCAACTAGTAGCAATGTTCAAGGAAGAACATTCATTGGTTCAAAGAAGAACCAAGCAGCAACCTTCAACAGAACTGCAACTAGTAGCAATGTTTGGGAAGTCGCTATATTTTACCAGCTGAGCAGTCACTTTTGAACAAGATTTTGATCAAGCATTATGTGGAGTTGCAATTCAAGGCAGGGAAGGGAAAATGCAGGGTTGAGGCGGGGGAGCTAAGGATTCTTCTCAGTTTTTTTGAACGAAGACACAAACAAAAGTTTTTTTTCAAAATCTAAGGGGTAAGGGACAATTTCGGAAGGGTCAATTAAGGTGGGAGGAACAACAGCTTGCCCTATTTAAGCGACAAGATTTGCCCTGATAAGAAGAGAGGAGCTCAGGGCAGCAGCATTAAGCCCTTACAAACCGACGAGGTGGTACTGTCCAAACACATAATGTCAGCTTTAACAGAGTCGAAGAAAATATAAACATAGATAATTACAAGACGGGAATCTTCATATGAAGTTAAGGTAAAATTCTACTTTAGCTACTTTTGGCCATCTTGAAATGGGGTTAGGTTAGGAAAATGAAACTTTCAGGGATGGGTCTACAGCCTAAAGTATGTCCCAGGAAGGTGTTTTAAAGTACCTATCTCCACTCCTTCTAGCTCTAGAGGGTCCTGACCTTTTATGATCTTTAAAAATCTGTGAGTTATAGAAGTGAAACCTTGCAAAATAGATCTTCTGCTTAAATAAAATACAACAAAATTGTTTTCAGCTTCACAACTTTGCTCAATCCCAATTTATAAGGTTTTAAAAATATGCAAATACATTTCCTAAATTTTGGAAATAAAACATTGATATGGCTTAAAATTCTGCTCAAATAACTGAAATTGCAATTTTAGAGCTAAAGCCAGAGAAAAAGAAACTGATAACTGAAAATTAAGGTAAATGTTGTTTTGTCAAAATTTCAATGATGTCAAAATTTGTCAAAACCTGTCATATAGGCAAATTTCAGGACCCTCTAGAGGGAGGAGTGGAGGTAGGTACTTCAAAACACCTTCCCGGGACATACTTTGGCCTGTAGACCCATCCCTGAAAGTTTAATTTTCCTACCCTGAAAGTTTCATTTTCCTAACCTAACCCCATTCCAAGATAGCCAAAAGTAGCTGAAGTAGAATTTTACCAAAGTTTATACCAGAATAGAAGAACTTTCGGTATATACTAACTAGTAGAACTTTTAGTGTATATTAAAAGAAATAAATGAACAACAACTAAAATGGTTGAGCGAGCACCTCTTGCGGCTATTTGAGCATATAAAAGATGTCTGTTGTGATTTTGCAAGTTATTATGCATCAACAATGCTCATAGTGCTATACACCTTAATACCACAGCCAAGGCCATATCTAGGGGGGGGGGGGCGGGTTTTAACCCTACTCAGAAACGAATAATATAATACTCACATGTAGAACATAGCTCCATAGGCAGTGAACTTTCGTTTCCCTGGAATAAAAGAAAAATGTAAACATTGTCTTTTGGCAAACAGAATGAAAAACAAATCTTTAATTAAAAAAGGAATTCTGGATCTCAATTATTCTCAGAAAAAAATAATATTAATAATAGTCATTATAGAGCGAGTCCATGCACAGAAAAAACCGCTTCACATATTGAAAAAACGCAAAAGATACATATACTTTTTGTTAGCATATACAGATCGAACATTTTCCCGACAGTCCAGAAAAATTGAAAAGTGGCATTTTGACTGATTTCTAAGGTATCCTTTTTAGAAAAATATTTTATTAGTTTTGGAACCTTATAAAGGCAACGATTTTCTGGACTGTCCTCTTTAATGCTAAAGATGCAGCTGACGTACCAAGAACAAGTCCTGGGCTATTTGGATACAGTCTTCAAGCTGACTTAAAAATACTTTTATTTTTCAATTTTAGAGCAAACTTTATACAAAAAATGCAATACCACTACCAGAGTCAAGGGCAACCACAGGGTAAAAGCAGAAAGACGTCTTTTACCCCTCTCTACTAGAAGACTGAAATCTGAATAAAAAGGCAAATGCCTGTAATGCTATAAAAAGAGACACGTTTTGACAGAAAACTTTCTTTAAACCTTTGTCCCCTCTCACCCCCGAGAAATACCTTTCTCAGGCTAGTCCATCTCAAAGAAAACCCTCTGCTAGCATCTGTGATGAAAGCACGGTCCAAGATAGGTACAGGAGAACCATTCCATGAAAACAGTAGCCTAAAGAAAGACAGTTTCTTCTTTTTTCAATACCCCCAGAAATGCCTTGTGGTACCCCCCCCTCCCCCTCTCTCTCTCTCTTTCCCCCAAACCTAAGGTTCACATACATCTACAATTCCAGGTAGCTATATTTTTCAAAACTGCTGTCACTTTCTTGTTTTCATTCTGAGAGCTTAAATTGCTCTTTTTTGTATCTAAATACATTATTCCCCCAGTGTTTACTCCTTCACAGATTAGCATTTAACTAAGCATAGAAATGAGCTGCTTCAGTATCTTAAACTTGTAAGTAATAGCCACTGACAAACAGTCAGATTATTTCAGGAAAAAGAGGTGATTCAAATAATTTTTGATGAATTGATTTAAAAGCTCAACTGAGTAAAAAGGGTTTCTAAAGAAAAATGGTCTAAAGAAGGGACAAATTTACTACTGATTACATTGTTACTGCAAGTGTATGACTCCTGATTTACCCCTTTCCTTAATTGGTCATAATTAGTTTATGAAGAAGAAGAATAAGGGTTTAGAGGACAGTGAAACAAATATGACAAAATTTCCGCTTCTAACTACCGTATTTTACCCAATCTTCAGACAAAAGTAAGACCCAGTGAATTTGAGCAATCTAAAGGGTATTTTTATGGGGAAATCTGCTAAATTGTGTGCACACGTTCTTGATATGTCAAAAGCTTAAAAATAAATTACCCCTGGTTGCTGCAAAACAAAATAATTAAAATTAAGAATGGCTTTTCAAACAAATTAATACAACATCATCTCACTTCTAAAACATAGGTGTCAGATACTGTTCATCCTAAAAAATTTACACTATTGCATCAATCTCCAGTTTTCTGATGCAATTGGTGCAGTTATGAAGTTTTGTTTGTTTGTTCTCTTTTTCAATAAATTTTTAAATATGAGCCAAAAGTGGAGCAGACATTATAGGAAGTGGTAAAACAAAGGTTCCATTAAGGAATCCAACCCCCTCTCTTTTGTGGGAAGTGGGGCCCAAAGTAAATTATAAATTTGAAAGAAATCACACCCTCAAAAGTTTTATTTTTCGTGGAGCCACCCACCAGGCCGATATGATTAAAACACGGTTTCAAAGATATTCTAGAAAGAAAATCAATAGCGGTAACTCAAAAGGAATTATGTTCGTTGTAACTTGAAGGCAATATTAACAGAAAAATGTGCCCTTTTTTTCTCTTTTGTATGATACTATTAATAAGGATCCACTAATTGTAAAAGTAATGTTTTTTAGGCATCTAACCTAAGACAAAAAACTATTTTGACATCATAAGTTCCCTTTCCTCCTCCCATTTCTTCGAGTGAGAAAAGAGGATATAACACCTTTCGGAAAAAAACTTCGAAACACCTTTACAAACTACAGGGGAAATGACGTGGACCAATCAAAACGCCTTGCTTAGTTTAAGAGCAAACACCATCTTTACAAAAAGTTATGTCCCTTGAACTTCCACAGCCACATTTATCTATCTATCTTTGTAACTGTTGCAACTCCAGCTGTGGTACAAAGAGCATTCCAACATACAGACAAATCAGCACACATAGTTTAATATGAGCAACACAAGACATGACAGTTCAACAAAAGTAGCTCTACACATGCAACCTAACACAATCCACTCAATATAGATAACCTAATACATAAGAAACATAGATGCAATCTAACCGACACAGAGTAGCCACAAAACAGGTTGAATTGTATGCCCATTCACAACGGGGTTTTACAGACACCAAGATTCAGCACATTCAAAACTAACCAAAACTGTATTTTTCTGTTGCCATTTTTGTATGATCAAACATAGTAAGCTCAATAAGAGCATCTTGATCGATCAGCCTTAAGTAAGTTAGAATCCATTGAATTCTGCTAGTTCTGGATATCACGTAAGCCTTTATCGTGAATGGATTTGGCTTCACCTGATTCCAAATATTAACTTTACCTGAATCTTAGACTTAGTAAAATAGCACAGTGAATACAAATTTCGTCTCAACTCTACTTAATATTTAAGTATCAAAATGCAGTCCAAGAAAATGACAAAGTAAGGACTTTTTTAAGGACAAGCAGTTACAATGAGTTTGAAAAATCTTGACAATTTTGTTTTGTATGACATGTATGATCCTTAGGGAAAAAACTGAAGATGCACGAAAGTATTGATTGTTCAGTTTTTGGTCAGTGGTTTCTTAACCTACAGAAATTCTAGCATGTTTCAGGCAAGACAGATACCAAAGATAACAATACCCTTAGCAAAAACTCAAAGGTGATGCCACTTTTTCTTCTTCTTCTTTTTTTTAAAGAGCTTCTGCTACAATAATCAGAAAAGCATGCCAGAGCATTTGGACCTTTCAGATCTCAATTTACTCAAGCCCGCCCCCCCCCCAAAAAAAAGAGTAGAATGTCAAATTATGCAACACTGGCTGGATATAATGTTTATAATTTTTTCCTTAAAGGTTTATAAAAATGTCAGTAAAACAGCACAAATTAAACTGCACCCAAGCCAAGAGCTCTGTTCAAAACAGGGAGGCGGTCCTCACAAACCCACCAGAAACACCCCTGTTCACAATAAATTAGAATAACAATATAGTCAAACCAGGAAAACGACTGCCAATTGTGAAGTCTTGC
>JAPEVW010000259.1:108978-203922 GCA_027921565.1 Artemia sinica | reverse complement strand
GATAGTAGCAAGCTGCTAAATCTGAGTTTAAGATCAAAAAGAAATTCGGCTCTGAAGATCCGGTTTAAGTGAGAGTGAGCAGCGTTATTCTTGTATACTTCTGCACGTGATAGTAGCATTTACGAGCAACACTAATTTTAAAGGAAAAATTTTTCACTAAACACAATTTTCTAACATTACAATATTAACAGGTCTAGTGTTTTTCGTAGGCTATTATTTAACATTGACAGCTCAGAATCAAAGTGATTTCAAGTGTATAAAAAAAAAAATGTAATTCTGGGGATATAGAATCTTGATGTTGTGGTTTAATATGATTCAATTATCGTACTTTCGGTTGAGTTTTAACAACCGTTAAGCAATAATCATAACTTTGTAATGGGAAGCATGATACGGAAAATTGGAGATAGGAAGAATATTCGTTCCTGGGAACAACTCAAAAAGCAAAAAAATTTTGATATGCTGTCATATACTATAACGAGCGTGTGTGAACCTGCACATCTGAGCGTCATGTACAAAGTTGTGCTTGGGGGTATGAAACACAGTAGTGATCGTATTTGAGGTTCTTGGTTCTTGTTGAAAGCTCGGGGGCCAAGGGGCGAAAATTTTGGGGGGAAGGCCAGCAATACAATGTTGAATACTAAGTATCGTGGTTTAAGCCAAAGGGTGACATTATGGATAGGGACTGCGTAGTGGTTTTAACCCCAAGATACACCTGTGTTGTCTATATGGTATGGGTATGGACACAGGTGATCGGTATTGAGGTTCTTAATCTTGTTGAAGCCTGACAGATGATCGGCAATGAATCAATGTTGCAAGACTAAGTATAGTGTTTATCCAAGGCGGTGGATACCGGGATAAACTTTGCGGTGTGGTTTTAACCCTCAAGAGTACCACCCGCTGTATGTCCTATTATGTCATGGGTATGGAAACAGACGTGATCGGAGTGAGGTTCTTAATTCTTGTTGAAGCTCTGGCAGATGAAGGACAGTCATACAAATGTGCCAAGACCCTAAGTATACCGTTGCGTTTATCAAGGGGTGCATACTGGAAGAGACTTCGGTAGTGGTTTTTTACACCACTCATTATCTACAACATGTGTAGTCATATAGTATGGTATGGAAACAGTGATCGGTATTGAGCTCTTGATTCTTGTGAAGATCTGGTAGATGAAGCAGTCATCCAATTTTGCAAAAACCTAAAGTATGAGTGGTTTATCCCCAAAGGGGGGGTCTCGGGGGTGGAGGACAACTCTCAGGGCCGGGGGGTGGTAAAAAAACATGTTGGGTTTTTTGTTTTTACAAAAAAAATACACCCCTTTCAAATAAGGGGGGTGGGGGGGGGAATTTTTAAAACAAAACAACCTGGCGGGACCTGGGTGCCCTTTTTGGGGTTTTTGTGGGGTGGGGGGCCGGGATATTTTGGGTGGATTTTCATTTTTTTTTCTTTGCATGACCTGATGTTGTGGGCCTTTTCTTATATTTGTGGACAATGTTTCATGCACCCTTATTTCCTTTACGGGAAGTAGTGTTATCATCTTTGTGGGTATCTTAATTTTCGCTGTGCTGCTTGCAAAATCTAACTTTCATGTGTGTCTTTCCTCGGGGTTCTATTTTTTCCTTCTTCCTCTATACAAAAAAAACAAATTTAAATCTATAATATTTCTGGTGGGGTGGGGGGGGGACCCTTTAACCCCATTTTCAGTGAATATTTCCAAGGAAACGATTTATCTCATATTGTGCAGGTCCTGCGCTGTGAATCCATGGATTGAAGCTATCGATCTGAGTCAGTGTGCATTGAAAACAGGTGAATATTCCTACACCTGCCAATGTCAGCAGGCTACAAATTGATGGAGAAACCATTTTGGTTTTTGTTTCTAGAGTTAAATGCGAAGCTTTGTTACCTCGTTTATTCTATAATAGGTCAAAGGCTGACGGATATAAAACAAACAAAAACCGCTAGCCCAGCACATTTTGAGGTTACCAGAAGAAAAATTTTCCTTCTCTAAAACACAAATTCGGGTTCACCCTCTTCCCTCCACCAAAAAACTGAAATTTTTAACAAGATCTCTCATCTGCGAGGCAAAATAGCGTAAACATAAATAAGCTATATAAAATTTGCCACCTTTTAATGAATCGAATGTAATCTACAATCACCTATAAGAATAATACTTATGTCCCTTCAGGCATCAGGTGTTTTTAACAAAAAAAAAGTTGAAACATAATCTTTTTATGAGGCATTAAAGCCTACTGACACGTGGGGATTACGTTGTGTCTCTTTAGATTTGGTCGCGTAATGTTGGTGAGATTCGGGGATTATCAATGCTGCTGTTTGCTTATCGATGTTGGAATGATTCTAGTGTCTACAAGTTTTGCTGATTTTTTTTCGCGTCAAATCGTTCGATCCACAGGTAGGTGGTTGGGGAGGCGGTAATTTGTGTTGAGTACGAGGCCAACCCCCACGTGGAGGTTCCAGAATTTGGGTATTTAGCTCCGGCTATTTGGAATGACATCCAGCTGGGATTTCGGGAGCGCTGAACAAAATTGGTCATTTAAAGTAAAGTTTAAGAATCGCATTTATTGGGGAGACGGTAGTTTTTTTTTTCCTTCTGCTAGATTTGTATTCATTTGTTAGTTGATTAGAGTGTTTTGTCTCTTTTTTTTCTAGGGTTATTAGTTTTTTTTGTTAAAATGATTTTTGTATGGTTGAGAATTAGAGGCATTGCAGCATCCATCAGGCAGGCTTTTTGAGCTGCCCCCGGGCGGTCGTGTTGTATATTAAGTTTTCTCTTTGTGTAGTGATTAGTAAAATAAAAAAAATGTTAAACATAAAAAAATGTAAAAGAAAAAAAACAAATAGTATAGTATCATGTTCGGATCAGTGATTGGCTGGGATTGAAAATGAGGTTTCATTATAAATAGTCTTTCGGGAAGATAAGTTAGAAACCTAGCTGGGAATATTGCTGACAAGGCTTTATGTTTTATAGCAGAGAGAGAGCGGGCTTGTACAAAAATATTTGAATGATTATCTGAATTATATGAGTGTATATAAATGAAAATAAGAGGAATGTAAAGAAAGTGGCATTAGCATTAAAAATGATGAACTAAGGGGATGTGAAGTGGAGGCATTGTCTAAGATGCTTAGATCTGGAAGAGCAGCGAGACAGGATACAGAAATGTGTTATACTGGCATGTTAATAAATTGAGAGAATAGTAATCGGACTTGTCACAGTTAAAAATAGGAAAAGGGGCCACAATTAGTGAAAGGAACGAGTTAAAGAGAGATGAGTGGACAACATCTTTGCGAAGGTGCTAAATCATGATAGAGTTCAGGAAAAGATAAAAGGTGTGTGACACTTTGGACCTGAAGGAATAGTATTAGTGGGACGAATTAGTGACCGTACTGAAGGATGAAAAATAAGGCCCCAGGTATGGATAAGGGTGGTAAATGAGTTTTCAAAGTGGTGGTATAAGGTAGAGATAAGTTAACTGAAGATTATGACAGGATGTTGTGACAAATGGAAAGTACCTAGTGATGTAGGAAAACTGTAATTAAAAACCCCAGAAGAAAGGTGGACAAGAGTCCGAGAATGGTAGACATAGAGCATAAGGCCTGACCCCACTGTAGAAGCAAATTTATAGATGATGATGCTTTCAGACTTAGAGCTGATGTAGATAAATTTTTAAGAGAAGAACAGTTGGTTTTAAGCGGGTTGGGGCTGTGTCGACCAAACTTCACTCTTAGATGAATAGTAAAGAGGGCCGGGGCGTTTTTTTAAAAGAAGGGTTTGAGGAAGTGTGACCCAAATCTAACTCTTAAATTAATCAGTAAAAAAGTGCCTGAGTTGGTTTTTAAGAAGTGTTGGAGATGTGTTCACCATAATCTTCATCTAAAGAATAGTAAAGAAGTGCTGATTGGTTCTCTTGAGACGGGTGGGGAGTGTCGAAAAATTAATTCAATCTTAAATTAATAGTAAAGAAGGGCCTGAATTGGTTTTAAGAAGGGTGGGGATGCGTCGACCAAATCTTCACTCTTAAAATTTTCATTCAGTTAAAAGAAGTGCCTTGTAGTGGTTTGAAGAAGGCTTGGGATGTGTGACCAAATGTTACTCTTTAAAATTTAATAGTAAAGCAAGTGCCTGACGTGGTTTTAGAAGGGCGTTAGGAGATGTGTCGACCAAATCCACAATCAAATTAATAGTAAAGAACCGTGCCCGAGTGCACCAAAACCCTTTAGTGCTCAGTTTTATGTAGATATGACCAAATATTTGATCAGGTAAATCGAAGAAGGCTATGTAAGAGAATAACATTTGCTGTGGTTAAAGTAGGAAATGAGGTTAGTAGTGGGAAGAGATATGAGATTAGTTATACAGGGTTGCGTATATCCGATTTACATGCATCATCTTTGACGGACTTTGCTCTAAGAGCATCAGCAAAGGCGATGGGAGAACAGGAACAACTGGGTAAGTAAAACTCTCTCAGACTGTAGATATGCTGATGATTTAAGCATCCTAGATGAAAATTTTAGAAAAATATAATGATTTAGAGAGTTTACGATTTTCTATGATGAAGAATAGGCTTAAAAATAATGTAAGCAAGAACAAGTCTAAAAAAGTCGATTATTTCTTATTAAATTTCACTTCACTAAAATTACTATTTCTGAAACTGTCTTTTCATCACACTAACGAGCCATCTTGGCTGATTGTTATTTGGATTTCAAGAGCAAATTCGCCAGAATTACGGTGAAATTAAGACACCCTCAACGCGGACCTTACAATAAATTCAATTTACAGACAATATGTTGTTATTTTGCGATCTTCGATTGATTTATAGTCAAGCCTGTTAAATAAAAAATACTTTTAACTTAAACAATCAGCTGCAACACTCTATTTCTCGTTGAATTTCTCAGAACTACTGTGTCCAGAAGAAATTGAAGGGACCGGACAATGGTGCTAGTGGAGTAGCAGAAATGTAACAGTGAGTTAGAGGCATAATGTTGCGCAGAGCGAGCTATGTGGAGTTAGCAAAGTTTAGTAATTTTGAAATTGGAAACATTAAACTTATTGAAAATGCTCGTTGAATATTAATTAAAATATTTATAATTGTAACTTTTTTTACAATATACTGAATATTATCACAGTATTAACTTTATCGTACCAAATAAGAAAAAGATATTGAGCCTAGAAATAAGAACATACGGAAAACATATTGAGATCAGAAAATTAATCACCGTGTACGACTGATTACTTGATCTTCAGTCAGATTTGTTATGATAAATAATTATTTAAAATATTGTTATCTATAATAACTGCTCAGTATGAAAATAAAGTGTATTAAGCAATCAATGTTTCGTATATTCCGCCGAGGTTTTTTCCAGAATGACTACATTATATATAATGGAATTTTATATCTTTAAAAAAAAAACCTCAACCAAATTTGAGTCTTAAGACAGTGGGTTGTTACTCGTGAAAAACACCACTGCAAAAACATACATAGTAGCCTACTAGATGTGGGCAAAACAAAACTTAAAAAAAGTTTGAATCAATAGAAATAATGGTCCAAACAGGATCGCCAAAAGACAAGCATGGCGTAAGAACAGACTAAGTCCCACCCCCACAAAAAAAAAGGGTGTTTAGTTACTGCTTTCATTTTTTCATCTGAACAGTAATCATTTCGATTACAGTAACCTATTCTTTGAAATTATAAGGACCCATATGCTCATCCTTCATTATCACCTTCAAATGCACACCAACAGGCTTTCGTTTGAAGTTCTGTTGTTTGTGGATTTGTGGAACGACAGTACAGCTTGCAACATATTTAAATCTCTTCTAACCATTAAAAATAACGTGAAATGAGTAAACACTGGTTGCCCTTTCTTATATAGAGTTTAACTTGTTGTAACATATCTCTGGTTGATTTTTTTTCGCCCCGATCCCAGGGTTGTGTTAAGGTATATTGAAAAAAGAGCGTATAGTTGTAAATAATCACACTACTACTACTAACAACCTACTGACCGCATCAAGCCGCCTGAGGACCAACATAGTTACGCACGCCCTCTTTCCCTCACAATCTATGCAAAGCGCAGTATTTTGAAGCAATCTGGTTTTAGTTATATAAACAACGATCTAGGGCTTTCATGTTTAAGCTGCAATTTGGCAAATGAAATTTAAGACTAAAAGCTGATTCACTTATTCTACTAACAATTGAAAAGGATTTATACTTGTTTTCTCTCTGTTTAGACATGACATGAATGTGCAACTGTGAAATCATACTGCCACAGCAGACGGGCGGATCTGTCCGCAACTTTGTAATAACATTCCAGATCCTATTTGTGGCGGTCAGAAGTTGGAGGAAGAAAGGTTTATGCATGGTATCTATTTTAAACAGGTCGAAAACAGCCTTACTAAACTAGTGTTTCAAGTTATGCTGATGAATTGTAGGTGCTTCGAAGACGGAGGAGGATTTTGTTCAATGTCTCACGAGGAAAGTGTCACAGATAGTTTTGGGTATTCGTTGACGGAGGCCGTATTCAAATCAGTAAGCTGGGTGGGACTAAGGAGGGTCTATCATAAACTCTTGGGCTGATAATGAGGAAAAAGTTGAGTTGCCTTAGTGCACATTTTGCATGTATGAATGGCCGGAATGCCAAGATCGTCCTTTTCGGCCCTCCATCTAAAGCCACGTGAAAAGCAGGTTTGTCACGAATGGGGGAAAAAAAAGCATAATAAAGATTAAAAAAAAATTGCACCTCTTGAGAGGATGGAATAGGGAAGCCTTGAATATATGGATGGAGGAGGATTACGCATAGCTTAGGCGGTTAGGTGGACGAAATTGAGGTGTTTACGTGTACTATAGTAAACAATTACTCTCATGTACCCTATTTTAACAGCGCATAAACTCTAACTTGTAATAAATTATACCGTTCAACATAACGCAATTAATATTATAAATGGTTACCACCTATTATTTACACACGTGTCCACTTAATATGTATAATTCCCAAATAACGCACTTTAGCTCGCTCTGCTATCCACATATGTATGAGCATCTACTTTGACTAAAAACCTAAGCTTATGATCGACAGTTATTTACGAAGTAGTTGTTTTGGTTCACGAGAGGACAACTATAGATAATCGAGACAACTGGTTGTCCCTCCTTTAGATCATAATATCAGAACTCAAATTTTGGATTGGGTCTGATACATCAGGAAACTATTACAACTTTGACCGCAAATCAATCTTTCAGCTAAAAAAAAACATATTTTCATATGAACGGCATTCACAAATAAAATTTGATGATGAGTATATGTAAGACGCATATTGACGCAATTTGGTAATTTAAATTATTTAGTGTACGTGCTATTTTCATGCAGAAAACAACAAAGAAGATACTTATCTCCCAATGAAAACAATCTAACCATCAGATACCATCCCAAACATATCTTATTCGTCACTTGGAATAAACTTATTGCTCATCTTTCAAAGAGCATTACATTTACCCTAGTTGACCTTTTCAGGATCAGTTGTCACATTAATTCATTGTCAAAACCCTTCTGCTGTCTAAGCAGGAAAATCTTCAGTAAATAGTGCATGTGAATTTTGCTGATTTTGGATGCCAGTCAAATACTGGGGCTCCAGAAAGTGACTCTACGTCACATTTAAGGATTTATACACATAAATAGTGAGCAGGCCCAGGTACGTGGAGGGATCAACTGCTGTCTACAAGGCGAGAATCTTTCTTGGTGTCCACACGAATCCGTATCTTCAAGTACTTGGACTCATCTCCTTGTTAGGAGCTTTCTTTCTTGGGCATTCTCTTGCTCTAGTTGATTAAGATTAAAAATGTATATTCAAAACCGCTCTGTTTGCTGAGGGAGGAAACATTGAGCAGGTTAGTTATATACAACCTCATTCTTGATCTGCATCAGGGTGCCCAACGGTCCGTTCTCAAAGTGCGACAATAGCCCAAATTTGCGTGCCTACACATCGATTTTCGGTGCTTATGTCAAAAAAACTGCCTTGTATAGTGCTAAAATAGCACTTTGAGCTACAGGTGGCAAACTCCAAGACGTGCTAAGTCCTAAACATAACGAAATGGATGTTAAATTACCCTTTTATGCCTACAGGGGCAACCTGCCCGGCATATTCTTCTAGTATGACTACCGGATGATGTTTTCCGTCAACTCAATTCGCTTGACGGCTTGACGCAGAACACTATAATAATAATCGGGCAAAGGGACTAAATGGCGCATTGGATCATCTTAGATGTGTTAGATGCTGTAAAATACAATATGAACCAATAACCACTTAATTAAAATATGTTTTTTTATATTGATGATCTTGCGCAACTGGAATATTGTACTAATAGCCAATGCGTCAAAGCATAAAATTTTAAAACTGTCTTTTTACTTGTGAATATTAACAAATTTGAAAAGTATCCATGCTCCTACAGAAGATAATTTCAGTGAGGATTATAAATCGAATAGGACCAACATCCGTCCGTGCAAGTCCAGAATATCATTGATCTCAGCGGAGAGGCTGAGAGGAAGAACGTGCTATATTAAACAGTTGTGTAAGTTTCCTTCGTTTAGGGACTAAATATAGGAATCATGTTTTGAGGGATAGCCGATGACTATTTTATGATTTGAATTTTTATTATATGGTGTTGTTGGTTAAAAGTCGAACCTGGTTGTGCTTCTTTTTGTCGTTTGTTGTTCTTTCTTTTTCCTTTTTCGATTTTTCATCGTAAAGTTGTTGTATTGTTCCTGAGTGGTTTGTTTAATAGATCTGTATTATGTGTTGCTATGCCCACATGCTTTTTGCAATAAATCTTCGTATCTTCGAAGAAGGGAACTTGTGAGGATGGTATGTCTTTTGAAAATAAAATGTTCATAAATTATTTTATTTTTAAGTCTAGTTTTGCTTCTTACAGTCCTAAATAATGCCAGAATTTTCTGAGGGAAATTTAAGGGCAAACTAATATCAATGATCGTAGAAGACGAGATATAAAAAATCCGATCTTATCGAACAAATGGTTCAAATACACTTTTAAGGTAATATAAAAAAAATATCCATTGTGGGCTATAGGGAAGACAAAAACAACCTTACTTAGACACCTGTAGAAAGGTATATATATGTGATTGTTCAACGGAGTAAGACAGAGCCCCTCATTTTTTTTTTCAAACATGGCCGTGAACGGAGCAAGTTTGTTCGCAGACCAACTTGAGTTCAATAATAAATTAAAATGTAACTAAAGAAAATTTAAGATACCCACTATGTACTAAATCTGACTTCACGAAAACACAACCAGTAGCTCTAAAATAGTGGAGTTTGGGCTCAGATGACATATTTAATAGTTATGCAATCTTCTCAGATTAAATAATTTCCGTCCTCCGTGGGATTAGCGATTGAAGAGATTAATAACAAAACGAAGAAAAACGCTCCTACGTTTTTCTATTTTATTACATGCTTGGTCCAACACCATCTAAGGACATTGATCGAAAATGGAATCTTTTCAAAAGCCATTTTTCAATGAGGACTCTAATTTGGCCCAAAATAACACAACTCAAAAACAACAATTATAAGGAGTTTCAGTTTAATTTGTGGCTTTTTTTTTAAGAGAACCTCTTGGTTGGGATGGATGCCTAAGCTGTCGAATGTAAGCTAGAAATGAGTATTGTTTGCATAGGAAGAAAACCCAAAGGTTGGCAGTTGCTTAGCTATGTATTTTTTCAACATTCAAATTTGAAAAAGAATATACTATGAAAAAAAATCCTCGTCGCTCGTGTGATATCTGTGCTGTCTTTAATTACTTATTTATTTTTTCACGAGCTGTTACTGAACGACAATGTGAACAGTGGAACTGCTCTGAATAATGGGGATTTAGGCTCCTGCATTAACGAACTGTCAGGATACAAATGTTTATGTCGAATGGATCCATTCTTCAAATGGCTCTGTTACGGTAATTTTCCTTTACAATTATATTATGATATTAGAAAGGGGTATTAGACACGTTACCGAGACGTATATCTTGCAGAAACAAATAACGGAATGGTAAATATTTCTGCGGGTGGAAAGAATAAAGAAATTTGCGTTAACGCTCATACTTTCTTACAATTTATAAAGAGTTTATTATTCTGGATTGGTAGGTCGTAAATCTATGAATTATAATCCAGTGCTCCTTTTGTAGGATATTTCAAAACTCAGAAACTATTTGCGGAAAGTAATAAAAAATACTTTCTGTCCAGAATCGGAAAAGGACTATCACAATATTTTAAAAACCGTCCACAGTATAAATCATAATCCAAAACAAAAATTTAGTATTTCTTGCAACATCATAGCGATAAAGTTGCGAAAAGGCAAATATTGTATTATGAAATTCCAACGATAAATTGTTAATAAAAAATATGAGCCAAAACAAAATATTTGATCAAACTTAAAAGTATAAATCACTTGGCATCCTGAAATGAAATGAAAAAAAACATATCTTACCGCAATTTGACAATTGCCTTACTTACATGCAGATTTAGATTGTGACAGTGGGTGATGTGTGCTTAGATTACCATTGAGGACTAGACGAAGTATCGAAAAAGCATGTAGTGCCTTACATAAAATATTGTTAGGGGTCATCGGTTGTGATAGCTGTACTGTTTAAACGCACTTTTGTTTCCACGACTAGTTTGTTCAGGTTTGTAAAAGCGGCGCCTGCTCTGAAGTAACGGTAAATGTCGTTGTATTATGGAGTTGATGCTTATAAGTCTTATCGCTTATAACGTAATATCGACAAGGTACACATTTTGTGGTCAAACTGAGTCAAAATTAGGGTTAAATTTCTATTCTTAAGCGCACCAAGATTCCCCTGGAGGGTCGTTTTGTAATATTTATGGTCACCCACCAACGATAATTTTATTGAACCCTTTACAACCATCACTACAAGTACTATCATAGACTAAGTGCAAAGTTACAAAATTAAAATTGTAAAAGAAGGTTAGGTTATGATCTGGGACGGTAAACTAAATAACGTCTTAACTTTGTAGCGTTGAAAACAATAAAAGTTTATAATTAAAAAAATAACGCAATAGGCCTAGATAAGAAGCGTTGCTCCTTCGTTTCCAATTTAGTTTATTTGTTCTATACCCTTCGACTTTAAAAAGATTATCCTACTTAAACGCTTAAATCTAAAGTAACATTAAACACATGACAGAAGCATATAGGGGCAGGAAAAGAGGGGGGGGGGGGTATGTGATTGAAAAAAATGTTTTAATAGTTCAAAAAACACGAAAAACAAAACTCAAACCCAAAAGAAGGACAACACAATGCTTGTGGACAGTCCCTCTTTCTTCACTAGGCAAAACCTATCTGTGTGGCATTCCCACAATTCCAGCATAACGAAATGAAATGAAAAATTAGGTTAAAGGTATTTAGCCTAGTTATAATCAAAAATAAGCATAAAAGTTATTGATCCACTAATCCTTCAGCAGGCATAGCCCTGAAATCAAGTAAAATTGTGAAAAAAGAGGAATTCACTTAGTAAGATCAGCTCTAGCATTCGTTTATCTAGCAGCTGTGAGTAATTCAACAGTATAGTCATTTTCTTGGTTATAGCATTGGGTTTTAGAAATATACCAGTACATGGTGGCACGCATGTACCGCAGAGAGCGTTCCAAAGATCAAAGCAGAAGTCCCATAAGTAGCTATCGGTGGAGTCTCAGGTGATATTATAAGTTTTTGTTCAATACATCATTATTGGTACACATATTAATTTTGTATCTTTGTCCGAAATTTGCACTTATAATCATGACTGTGAACTATTAGATCAATAAGTGAAGGAGTTCGTTTTTTTTTATAAAAAAATTCATTTAAAAAAATGGCGGGGGCTTGTTATGCTGCCATATCTTTTCTGTCTTGCTTTTTGGCTGAGTTTAGGCTAAAAATATTAACAAAAATTCTTATAAGGAAAAAGCAGGCCATAATAACAGAGTTTTGTTTTAAATTGATGATTAAAGGATGTTCCAGAATTAGCAATTCCTCTTGAAATAGTGCTTTCGGAATGGATGAATTTGAAAGGTATGCCGGGTTTTCCCCTTGTTGTGATAGGCTTTCATCACTTCTTTAATCAGCAAATGGCTTCGTGCAGAATTATGAATGCCCCCTATTTTGCTATTAATTACTACTACAAAAACATGTATATAGGTCAAGGTGTTTTGTTATTTGTCTGTAGGTAATTATATTTCTTTATAATTTTTGTAAATATATAACCACTGCTCTGGGATATTAAAAATGAATTGAACCTTACCCAACTATTCAACCTGACATGGCAAAAATCCAAAACAACACTATGTAAATATCATCATATATAGGAAACAGAAAGTGATTGTAACGCCCCCCCCCCTCCCCTCCCCCTCCCCCCATTCAAACTTCTAGCCATGGATAAGGAGGGGACCAAGGCCGTATCCAGGATTTCTTCGGAGGGGTGTCTTACATGAATGATTTTCTCCGGTGGTTTTTACCACAAAAACCTCAAAAAAAATGCCCTAAAAAAGTTTGTCATACATTCAATTTTGTTACGTTTTTACGAGTCGGAAAAAAAAGAAAAAAATGGGGGGGGTAGTTCAAACCTCTTAACCCCAACCACCTGGATATGCACCTTAGGGAGGAGATTAAATCCCTTGCAGTATAATATAAAAAAAGCTAGCTTCCGTGATTTTTGCAGCTCAGCAAGAGTTGACTTAACTGGAAAACAATGAGCTGTTCAGTTGTAGATATGAGCTGCCACAAACTAAATTCGTTCCGGTCCTACAGTCCATGTTTTTTTCTTAACTTATAATAGGCTGTGATAATTAAGAGGTCCGACACATGCCATTTTGGTTTCGAGAGTGAGTTTAATGTATGTGTCGCAGCGAAACTCAGCATCGATGAATCGAATGGCTGCATTCAGTAATTGGTCGGGTGTCCTTATACCGTTACGAAGATAAAAAAAGAGGACATAACGCCAGTTTTGCACAGAAGAGGATTATAGTATGGAGCTATAGTGTAAATTTGAATTCTTTCCTTGTCAAGGAAACAAGCGAGACATTTCGTAAAAATTGACTTATTTCTGGAATTCCGCTCATAACGTACTTTTGACAGAAGAGGATCATGGTATATCTCAGAGGAAAAAGGAGACATGCGCCATTAAAAAGGAATACTTTTGAAATTCCTTTTGGAAACTTTAAATTTAATTTATACCCACTGAAAAAAAATAATAAGCTTGCGTTTAGGTATATGTTACCCTTTATCTCCATCAGTCTTCATCCTTCAGAAAGACCACAGACGAATAACTTTTTCTCGTTTTTCAGCTCTTCTGAAAAAGTTATAAAAAATGTCCGACACTTTAATTAATATCACAGCCGCAATGTTTCACATGATAACACGAATAATGCCGTCTATAAAATTGTGAAAAATTGATGTTGCCAAAGAACCACAAAAAAAGGGGAAAGCACTCTGTGTTTATAGATGTTTCATATTGTCATTTCATTAACCTAAGCTACTAAACATAAGAGTGTTTAAAATGACCTATATGATTCATCTTAGTTGACCAATAATCCAAAAAAAAAAAAAATACATTTCATTCAATTTTGTATGTAACCAGTGTTGATAAGTCTTACCTTATAAAAATCATCGGAAATGTTTCAATTCAGATTCTGGTCATTTTAATGTAACACCAGTAGAGCCCTACTCGTTTAATTACGTTATTTGGCATAGCTGTTAAAGTTAACCCTCCTTCTCCCTGCACTAGAGACCGCAATAGTTGCCTACATTGTGGGAATGGGACCGATGTTTTTGCGGGATAACGGGAGGGTTTAAATTCTGGACTGTGGCATTATACTTACTCACCTTTAAAGTATTCTACTCTTAGTAACTATCATTTTGTTGTCTTTTCAGAAATGACCCCGTTCTGATGGAGTTGAAACGTTTCGAGACATATGTCAATACAAAAGGGGAGGATGCTCTGCAAAAAGTTATGGAGACGACAATGCTAGTTGTATACATTTTAGGGTCTTCAAGTCTAAATGTCGTTTGCTTCAGTGGGCTATTACTTTTCTACTAAGGAGTTTGTATCCGTAAGTAATTTCGTTTCTATAGGATAGTATATAAAAAAAATGGAATTTCCTCATTAAAACCCCCTCAGGTTTGTTAGTGTGAGTTTGAGCATTCAAAAAGTTAAATTGATTTAGTTTCACTTTTTAGATGTTTGTCTTTCTTTTTTTAAGTTTAGTTTCAAAGAAATTTAGACCAAACTTTTTTTTTGCGTTGTTCACAAAAGTGTTTAAAATAAAGATTATTGGTATAGACATGGCAAAAAATATTAGGCCGTTTTTGAACACTAAATATGTTTAGCCATTAACGCATGAAAGTAAGAATGTGGTTGTGAGATCGCGACTACGCTGTAAAATAAGGCCGAATTATGGATTTTCCAGGAACTGTGGTTCAAATATCGACCTTAAGATTGCAAAGTTTCTCATTGGGGAGTGATGCACCTACTAAGTTAAAGGAGACCAAAAACTGGTTGACTGCTTGCACAGCCACATAGCGCCAAACATCAAGAATGCCAAAATTTTAGCCGGTAGACGATTGGACCATCATGGTTGCAGCAAAAGCTGCAACCTAACGTAAAGGCCAACCCCCCCCTCTATTAAAAACTAAGAAAACGTCGATTTTACAGAAATTTTGAGGCTAGAATAACCACCCAATCTTGAATACTAAATTTTAGGAATGGTAACTATTATCTATGTTAAACCTAAAATTGAAAAGGTAATGACGAACAACAAATTTACTGGATATTTAAAAAAGAAAAAACACTTGAAAAACCCTCGAACAAAACTGTTGGCAGATCGAAATAAATGTGTATCATTTTCATGCTGGAGGTCTTCAGCCCTCTGACGGCTAAAACATCGAAAATTATTATCTTATTTTAGCTTAGGTACACATGATGTGTTCCTTTTTTTGCTCAGCGCTAGCAGGTGACTGGAGAGCTGTTTAAGAGCTCATTTAAATAAGCTAATGCTTATGTACACGGGCTTTTTTAATCGTTCTCGATAGTATTAAAGTGAAATGCATTTTTTTTTTGCAAAAGCTCGAATTTTTGGTGTCTCTATTATGACGTTTATGGAATATGAATTCCTAACAAACATCGCTAACATTGTCTCTCTCTCCTCTCTCTCTCTCTCTCTCGCTCTCTCTGCTCTACATATTATATATATATAGATATTATATATATATACTATAGATGATATATATATATTATATATATAGATATATATATATATCTATGATATATATATATATATATATATACCTATATATATAGATATATATATATATATATGATATAATGCCATATATATATATAGACTATATCTATAATAATATACTATATATATATATATAATATATATATAGTATATATATAATAATATATATAATTATAATTTATATATATATTATAAATAATATATATATATATATATATACAAATATTACTATATACTATATAATATATATATATATATATCTATATAGGATATATGTATATAGGGATAGTGCAGTTAGGATACATATTTCTGAAAAAAAAAAATGAACGAATGATACATCTTAGACGAGTAGATGTGGCAGATTTGTTTCCACGTCTTGGTTAAAACTACTACTGTAGTTTCACCATTGGCTAAGAAGTTTTTCAAACTTTCAAATACGGGGTCAGCTAAATTTGTAGCGCCAAAATATGAAGTAGTTTTCGGTCCATGTGGTTAGTTTCAAGCAGTGCGTGAATGGAGTTAGTCTTTTTCACGCAGTACCAGAAGCCTTAGAAAGGAGCTGGGTATAATATATTTGGACAGAGCAACAGGCGTTTATCAATACTCGCGACAAGTGAAAAAGATTGAACCTCCCAAAGGGATAAAGATTTGACAATGAAGCATAAGAGCTGGAATTTCGCCCGGAAATACGATGTGCTAATTTAGACACCAGAACTAGATTATGTTGTAAGTAGGTACCTGTAGGCAGCTCCAGGGATGATTCATTTCGACAAAGGATATAAAAACTAAAGAGAAACGAGAATAGAGTTTTATAAAGCTAACAAAAAATACTGGACGAAACAAAAAGGTTTATTTCGAAAGTGCTAGTAAGAGAAAGTGTATAAGGAAATCGTTTTTTGAAATCAATTCAAATTTTTGTTCTGGATAATTGTTGGATTTTACCCCTTTTTGTTATTGTTGATCGGTTCTCCGTGATGTTTACTTTGAATTTTTTATTTTTCCAATTTTCAGCTTTTTTGATCTATTCTGTTTGCTTTACTCGCTTTCTATTTTTACGTCGGTTTTCTCTTGTTGCATCATTTTAGTTCAGAAAAATGTGAACGTTGTGTTTCCTTATCAACTTTCTCTTGTAGTGCTGAAGAAGAGAGGTGGGTATCCTTTCAAATTAGCTGTTTCAGTTCGTACAGTATTTTCGTTGAGACTCTCCCCCCCTATAAAACCCCATTTTCTTCTTCTTTCGTTTGGTTTTCGATTCGTGGTTATGGACAAGACAATTGGTTCAGTTTCATTATCTTTTATGGTCTGGCAAACTCGGACTTGAGGCCGCAGCAGCTTACTAGTGTGATACTGGTAAAGGGAATCGAGCCCTCGCTACTCTGTAATTCATCGCATTAAGTCTGTTTTTGTTTCTGTGTTTCTGTTGCCCTTTTCTCAAAAACAAAAAGAAAGACCTCAGAGCTTTAAAATAAATGAAAATTTAAAAGAGTATTTTCTATATTAGTGGTCTTTCCTCTTTTTTTCTTCTTTTTAAGCATTTTCCAACTTACTTCCTAGGTCATGTTGGTCTTTAAAACTACCTTTCCAAATATATTATATTGTATTTTACAGTGATTCGAGTAGTGATGGCGAAGATGGCGACGTAAAGTATCGACGACGGAGTCACTTGATATTCTTCACGAAGGGAACCTGAACCTGACATTAGCTACAACACCACAAAACTGGAATGTCAAAATCTGAGCCAAGGTATATTTTTCCAAAGTAAAAAGGAAAAGAGTCTTTACCAAGGTTGCGGATTATTTCCGTATTTCTTCTAAAAGTGCGGAAAACATATATCCACTTGTCTAATCCTCCCGAAGCAAAGCCATTTATTTTACTCCAGATTCTAATTATTCTCTAGAGCTCAACAAGGACTTGATATCTGGGAATAAGTTACGGTGGAGGACAGAAAGCTTATGACAGTGCAACACCCCAAAACCATCTCTGAAAAATTGCAAGAGCGCCAACATTTTATACCCAACCCTATCCTCGTCAGGGCATTTGTTTGGGGAACAGGGACGGAACGATAGCGAGGAAAGTTAACTTCTGCCTAATTTATAGTGCAATAATGTGTGGTCACAAATATTATATTGAGGTGGACGATTATTGTAATAAAATAAAATTTGTCATCAAATAAATTTGATTTTGAGGTGATGATTGATACGGTCAATCTGCAAGCATTTCGGGTCCGGTCCAAACGATGTGGGCTCGGTACTGAACGAAGGAAAGTATATCTATATATTGTTCTACAGGAAGAAAAGTATAAGAAAACGCGAGCTAAAATAAAAAACTGGAGCTGCGCTTCTGTGTTAGCAGTACCTCTTCTGTAAAGTGTTCGTTCTTTATCTTATAATAAGGTAATTTTTTTGCCTTGAGAAGTGATTATACTTTTGGTGGACAGCTTTGCTTACGTTCATTAGTTTTTTATCACAAAAACTCAGGTACCGTTCTTGTGTGTTACCAAGTCGATTCACACCCGTTTTTAATGTTAATTTTATGTGTCATGAACTTCACCCCCGGCCTATATTTTTAATTTTAAAGCTATTGGAAATTGCTAGTGAGTCATCAAAACTTTCTATTGGATGCATTCGGGGCAAAAGAAGGGCACGTGAGGGAAGGGTATATTTTCCCACTTGATATCTTTGTGATCTTAAAAATGGCCCTAGAACTTTCAACTTCTAAATCGAATGAGTCCCTTCCGAAAGCCTTTATACGACTTACAACTTCTGTAAAAATCTTATATTTCAACAATGGGCAACTAGGCATAAACCTAGAGCCCTTTCCCTAAAGGGGTTGTCTGGGCGGGCGGTGGGAGCTCAAAGACCTAAAATACTCGGACCTTTCAAACTATGCCTCAACCAAAATGGCTTGTCTGAAACTTTTGATTGGATGTGTTTTGGGTAAATGATGGAGGTGGGGGGAGGGGGGTTTCCATCGAATTAATTTAGGACTCTGGGACTAGATACCTTCAATTTAAATTGAAAAGAAATCCTTCCGAATTTTTTACCACACATTTCTTCTCATACGAATGCACATTGTGGAAAAATATTATGCATTATTGCCCACATCGCTACCTTTACTTAGGCATCGCTGCTGTACGCTGCCTATGACCAAAATAAAGCATTTTTTCTGTAAATAAGAAAGGGAACTTTCAACCAGCGGCACCTATATTCAGGCTGAATTACATGAAGAGAGATTAGAGATTTGACTATACCCCTCCCTGACCTTCTTCTATATTCAATTGAATGCTCACGTAAAAGTGAAAAACTGGGTTTGGAAATGCACTTTTGAGAAAATTATGCGCCACCCTCTCGACTAGCAATAACCCACCGGCCATCCTCATAGTAACCGAATGCGAAATTATATTTTCGGAAATTTTATGAAACATTAAGTTTGAGTCAAGTCGGTTATGAAAACATTAACCGACTTGGACCTTTAAAATAAGTGTCTGTATTAAGCGTTTTTACTTTTCTATGTACTACTTAACTTTGTGGGAATCAACGTGCCAACGTGCTGGATTCCCGTCCTGTAACTGGGAAGCTCAATAAACATATTGTAATTAAAAATGACATTTAGATTTGGCTCAAATAATTCATCAGGTCCTGTTTTAAAAAAACACTTTTAAATACTAAATTAATATACTTTCAATTTTCTAGGTATATATTCAATGATAAAAAGTTGTTTGTTGCATTGGCCAACGGTGATCTCGTGGTCTTTATTAGAGACAGTGGTAAGTACTATACAGCTATGAGGTTATATAAAAAGACAAATTGGGAACAAGATTCCACTATTGGAGGGACATTTTTCCTAGCTGCTGATTTGTGAATAAAATTTCTCAATATACATTCAGGATATGGTACAGGTATCCTGTGAGGTTCAAGTATCTCTAGACCCCAGAGGGATTATTCTCTGCAGTACCACTCACACTTAATGTGCTGTTAAAAACAACGATCATCTTTCTTTCTTTTAGTTCAGGATATAACTTCTCAATTTTTCAACAAAAGACAGTGAACGACTCCAATAACCATGTATCAGGAATTAATTAAATAAACTTTTTTCACAAAATAAGTATTTACAAAGAAAAGTAAAGAACTCCATTAAAACGAAAAATGAGCAAAAATAAAAATTCAAATAATCTATCAGGCGTGGAATACTACCACAAATCAGCATCGATAAATAAATGAAACCAAAACGAAACAAAATATTACAATAAATAACCGATTCAAACCTCAAAACAAGCAGAAATTAAACACGAGTAGGGCTCAAAACCCTATGCATTATCAAAGCCAGAACATAATTTACACTCTACTGAAAAAAAATGTGCATTGACAGTTAATATACATATACTGATATTTATTAGTTAATATTATTTGATTAATAAAGTTTTATAAAAGTACAAATATTAAAATTTTTCTATATATTTACATTTTTTTTCGAACAAAAATAGCTTATCCAAAATTACGATGGATGTGTTGGGAAACGGTGAGCGTTGGAGAGGGGGTTTAATTGCCCCTCTAATCACTTTTGACTATTAATAAGGGCACAAGCTCTACTAATTCGCAATCGAATGAGCTCTTTTTTGAAAAGTTTCTACAACATCACTATCTATAAAAACCTTATATGCCCGACAGGGCGTAACTTAACAACCCTTGCCCCAAAAGACTCGTGGGGGGGTACATCCTCAAAGACCTAATTTTTCCCTTTAAAACTTTTAACTACGTTGAACAAAATCGGTAATCTAAAAATTTGATTGGATGTGTTTGGATAAAAGGTCAGCGTGAGAGGGGGGTAAGTTGCCTCCAATCACTTTCGACTATTAAATAAGGGCAATCAGCCCTTTGAATTTCCAATCGAACAAGCCCTTTTCAAGTTTTACGACAAAGTTTTCAGTAAAAACCTTATATTCCCCCAGGGGATAACATTACAATCCTTACCCTGAGGGGGCGTGGGGGGAGAGTGTCATCCTCAAAGGTTATAATTTCCGGACCTTTCAACCTACTTTGAAACAAATTATTATCTCAAAATTTTGATTGGATATGTTTGGATAAAATGGTGGACGTGGAAGGTGGTGTTAGTTGCCTTCCAATCACTTTTTCAACAATTAAAAGGGCACTAGCCATTTCAATCTCCAATCGAATGAGCCCTTTTTGAAGTTTATACGACAACACTTTCTATAAGAACCTTATATCGCCCCAGGACATAACTTACAACCCTTTTTTTGCCCTGAGGGCTGTGTGGCGGGTTGTCATCCTCAAAGGCCTATTGTCCAGAACTTATCGATTACGTTGAACAAAAATGCGTACCTCAAACTTTTGATGGATGTGTTGGGGAAACGAAATGGTGGGCGTGCGAGAGGGAGAGGCAGGTAGTTGCCCCTCCAATCACTTTAGAATATTAAAAAGGCGCACAAGCCCTTTCAATTTCCAACCTCTAATGAGCCATTTTCGAAGTTTCTACGACAACGCTTTCTATAAAAACCTACATGGGCCCAGGGCAAAATTTACAACCCTTGCCATGAGGGCTGTAGGGGGAAAAGTGTCATCCTCGAAGACATAATTTCCGGACCTTTCAACTATGTGAGCGTTGTAGGCTGCAATACTTTTTCAAAAACTAGCTTTATTTTTAAAAAATGCGACGAAGTTCCCAGGGAATCACTTTTCTTTCTGTGCGCGCAAAATTTATCAAACAAGTCACTGAAATTGGCTAGTTCTGTATTAAATCCAACCAAATCGAGCCCAAAATTAATAGACACCTCGGATCTGTATCCTCCTTTTCTTGTCACAACTATATACATGGTTCAACCTTTAAGTTTTTCAGAAATCTGGCAAGGGTGTATCCGGGTTTTTGTTCAGGGACATTTTTTTTTCGGGCACGGTACTTTTAAACTTTATTTTTTTTTTTTTTTAACACATTTAAAAAATTTGTTTATAAGCCATTCCTGATGCGTACTTTAGGGAATTGGACTTTTTGTGGGGAAGGGAGAGGGGGTTTAATTCAGGTTATCCCCCTGGATACGGTTCTTTTGAGGTCTGGTACACCCTTTTCATATATTACTTGGATAGTTGTAACATCTCTCTTTGCCTAAACTTTAACGTACATAATACTTCTCTATTAATCCAACTAACTTTTTACAGGAAGTAGTTCAAATATGGTAGTTATATTTCAATTAACTCTATATACCATGCTAGCACTGAGATAATGGGACGCTAGCACTGTAGGAGTTCTAAGGTCAAATGAACTATCAAAGCTCCTTTGATAAAAGATTCCTTTATCAAAGCTTCCTTGGTTTAAAAGTCTATGAGATTAGGTCTGAACTATGCATAGCTAATAAGATGTGCTTCAATCATATACGCAATTGAAGGGAAACATCCAAATGAAATGCCTTGCATATAATATGTTTTTGTTTATAACGTTTTCCGATTTATTATAAAAAAAAGCACAAACTGGGTGTCCCTAAATGGAATGTTAGCTAAAAAGCTAATATTCGACCTTTGACGGTGCTAAAAACACCCTGAGGTCTGTTTTTATTTTCCAGATGGTCGCTGTAGTTACTCCCCTCCCCGTCCCCAATTGTCTTCCTTGGTTTTAAGTCTGTGACATTAGGTCTAAACTATGCATAGCTCATAAGATTCTGTTACTGAATCATATACGCAATTTGAAGGGAACATCTAAATATTTCTGATTTCAATTGGCAAATAATACCCTTTGCAAAATCATTTAGCTTGTTTTTTCTGAATATTATCACTAAGGGTGACAAAAGTTCTGTACTCTTTCTCATCAAAACAGTTCGTAGTAACGAACTGTAAGTAAGGAGTCACCCGGCTCAATAGTAACGAAACTCTTAAAAGACAGAATTTTGATATCAATACACACATCAAAAGATCTGAATTTTTTATGCTGATTCCAAATATATAAGTTTCGCTTTAAGTTTAGTCTTTACCTGGTAAAAGGTTAAGAGCCTAAGAAAATTTGCCTAATTTCGAAAAGAGGAAACACCACCCTAAAGTTCATAGAATCTTAATTAAAGTGGGACACCATTAAATTCAGCGTATCAGATAACCCTACTGTTAGAGGGTTCAAGCTCCTATCTGCAATAACGTGAAATATTGTATTTTTTGCCATAAGCAAGATCACGGATGCGTGTTTATTTGTTGTTGTTTTTTTGTTTGTTTTGTATTTGTTTTTTCCCCGGGGTGATCGAATCGACCCATTGGTTCTAGAATATCGGAAAAAAGGGCTCATTTGGAATGGAAAATTAAAAGCTCTAGGGGCTTCTTTTAAGTGACCCAAAAATTTGGAGGGCAACTGAGTTTCCTTACACGGCCCTTTCATCTCAAAAATCATCCAATGAAAATTCGTGAGATAGCCTGTGTCTGTTCAGCATAGTTGAAAGGTTGAATAACTCTATCTTTGGAGATTTCATGACCCCCCACAGCCCCTGGGAAAGGTCTTTTAAGTTAAAAATTTGCTCCATTGTTTACGTTGTAGTATTGCTATAGCGGAAGTATGCATACATTGATCGTGTGAGAAGGGGGGGCTAATTTTCTACTGGTGGGGATTTTCCACGGGGACAATTTGTCGTGAAGAGGGTAAGTTTTCATGGGGTGAAGTTTTCAGTGGAAATTTTACAGTGTGAAATCTTGCCAGAATTCCTCATACGAGATTCTTCTATGTCTTGCTTTCTCTTTGTCGATTCAATTTTACGCGTGATGTTAAGGGTAAGTGCCCAGGGTAAATTTTCACCAAGGATTGATTGAGACACTTGCTCGTTTACCCACAATATATTTTAGGTATCCCTTCTCAGTTATCGATAGGCCTACTAAGTAAAACCATCGCTAAAATATAAATAAAATTACCAGTACTAGAGTTAAAGGGTTGTTCTATTTTTGTTGTTGGTTGGCCGTGTACCCCGTAAAAATTTTTCGTACCCCCCAAGGGTTCGCGTTACCACCATGTGAGAACCACTGGTCTAGAGAATAAAAATCAGTCGGGAGGGGGGATTTTCCGTGGAGGTATAGCCAGATTCCCTGCACTATTTAAAAAATGATCAGAAATTAAATAAAAAAAAAAAACAAGCTTTTTCAACTGAAAGTTAGGAGCAATATTAAAACTAAAAACGAAAGACTAATTATTACGTATATGAGGGAGGTTGCTCCTCCTCAACACCTCGCTTTTTACGCTAAAGTTTGAATTTTGTCCCAACTCTTTAAGAATGATTCTTGAAACACTATTCTTTGCATTAGAACAATAATTTTTTTTTTAGAAGTACCAAAAAAACTTAGCGTAAAGAGCAAGGTGTTGAGGAGGAGCAACTCCCCTAATATACCTAATAATTTCTGTTCGTTTTAAGTTTCAACGTTGCACCTTACATTCAGTTGAAAAAACTTGTTTTTAATTACAAATGAAAGCTATGGTCAATAGGTTTCCAAATAGGTTTGATCCGATAGGCCCTTTCCCGCCCTATGCAAGAATGAGAAAAATGCCCATCTCCGCTCCCTTGGTTACTGCTGATTGAAAATTCACTTAGATTTGGCGCAGATGCAACAATAATGTGCCAATCTTTTCCATGCTTTTTTTCAATTTTTGCGGACTTTTGTGTAAGAGTCACTTTTTTTATCAGTAAAGACAAGGCTTATCTCTATTCCACGTATAATTTTTGCAACACCAAGCAACTCATCTTGAATGATCATGGTTAATACTATAAAAATTTAATTATATTTCATGTTCTCAAAATATAGGAAAAAATCTTTAAAGACTGGGGTCCCTTGGTTGCAACATTGATTTGACTATAGGGTGTTCTGATTCTGTGAACATTATTCTGTTACAGCAATTCTCAAGGTATTTCGGTAGCGTCCGTGACGATAGGATGAAAACTAAGTCAGATTACTCTAAAAATTGTGGTCGATGGGGTAAATATAGCCGCATCGTCCTCGACAAGCTTCATTCCACTTATTCTGATTAATCAATTCTTTACAGAAGAAAACAGTTGTTAATTTAACTAATTAGATATGGCTAAGTTTGACTAATTAATGAGTTTGACTAATTTGACTAATCCCGGCTCAGTGTTGCAACACTGAAAAAAAAAAATAATATATTGCCCTAAAACTTCATGATTTTGAAACAACCAAGAAAAAGTTATAGGAATTGCGGTTTTCAGAGAGGAATATTCATGAATAAATCTCCAATCATGATTAAATGGAGATTAATTCTTCCTGTTTCAATTATAGTAAATTTTCGTTTTATCCTCCTCTTTGGTTTTCGATTAAAAAACAGAAACAAAGTTCATTTGCGAAATATTACCGATAAGCGGACTGATAAACACTTTTTAGCTGTGGGGTAACGTTGTACCGGTGCTCGCCGCTTTACCATGTTTTTGCCTGTTTGCTTTATTAGTGTTTTTGTTCTGGTATTTGAATTCCTTCTTCTTTCTTAATTTTCGTACCTAGCTATTCATCTTCACCATGTAGGTAATAAATAAGCATGATTACTATATTAGGTCTAAATATGTTATCTAAATGCCTATGATTCCTTATTTTTAGGTGGGGCTTGGAGCCTCGACGAGCCAAAGGTATACCCAATAGGAACGTCAAGTATTCCTCCAGCAAGACTGGCTCTTGCTGGAGCAAATATTGGGTTTCAGTTGGTTCCAGTATTGTAATCTTGTCTGGTGAAAAGTATAGCGATGGAGGTAGATATTTTTTATTTTCTCATATTTACTAAATATATTTTTAGTAGGTTCTAAGAAACTTATTACCAGTTTATGATTGTATACACAAAAGTTATATTTGTGTTTATATGGTCTTATATTTGTTTTATATGGTATTTTTGGTTTTATATATATATATATATATATATATATATATATATATATATATATATATATATATATATATATATATATATAATATATATTATATATATATATATATATATATATATATATATATATATATATATATATATATATATATATATATATATATATATATATATATATACATATATATATAAAAGACTCTATGGTTGACTAGCTCGACAGTCCAAATTCAAAATAGAAAATGTATATTTTTTTGTTTTTGGTAATTTATATTTTTGGTGAATTGTAAGAGGTTATTTATTGATTTTACCATTGCCTAACTCGGTGGAACAAAACATTTATGATTCGTGTTTGTGGTGAATCTGTATTTTTGAGTGAAAAACATATTTATGGTGAACTGTAAGGAATTGGTTATCGACGGTATCGTTGCATAACTAAGCGATCACCAAATTTAAAGCATAAAATAAAAATTTTGGGTTTTGTCTTCATATGTTTTGCGAAACATATTTTTGCTGAGCAAACACAAATGGAACACTAAATGAAAAATCCTTATGAAACAAAATAAAACATTTAAAACACTAATGCTGAGCTTGATGGTCTACAATACGAACATATAAATGTGTATTCTGTGTTTCGATCATTTTGTTTTGGCTGGAAGCACATATTGCGCTTGGTGAACATGAATGGGAATTTATCCATGTGTAGCTGGTTTCCAAATTAATAATTCGTGTCGTTTTTTCGCTTTGTGAACACATTTTGATCTTGAAACAAAAAATGCACATTTATCCTCCAATGCCTGTCATGGGCCATACATAATCCCAAATGTTAAATTGTGTGCTCTACTATTCGTTTCTTTAGAGCATCTGTTAGCAAAAATGCATGCTTATGGAACTACGCTTATCTTGATTCAAGTCGAAAATTCAAAAAAAATATAACCCCTATTTATTAGGCATAATAGCAATAATATTAGTTTAATATTATTAGAGTATATGATTTAGAGTAATTATATTAGTTTAATAAAATTAAAGTAATAATATTAATGATAATCTTAATAACAGGGCAGATTTTGATCCAGGTCCCCTTGTTTTTTGGAATATTTTGCTTTTCTAAAATGATTGCATATTTTCTAAGGCTAAAGGTCAAGTCATGCATAACCTTGAAATAATTATGGTAATAGTGAAATTGAAATGAAAATACTGAACAAGCACGTAAAACTTTTAATGAGATATTACACTTTGAAAAAAAAAAATTGTTTTACAATTAGTCAGGAAAATCCAAATATTTTGGCTTCATATTCGGAAAACCTTTACCAACGGGAAAAAAAAAATACAAGAAGAAAAACTAGCTGAAAAAAAAAAATTAACAATTGTACATATTTTAATTATTTCAATTCATTCTAATGATAAATGGAAAGCCAGAAGGGGTCTATGATACCATCTCATGACCATGGTAATTACTTTTAAGAACTACCAGTGAACCTAAATAACCTAATATATATGATATAATATAATATAATATAGATTATATATATAGATATATAGATATATATAGATATATATATATATATATATAGATAATATATATATATATATATATATATATATATATTTTATATATATATAATATATATATATATATATATATATATATATATATATAATGATATATATATATATATGTATTTATATAATATATATATATATATATATAATATATAAGACATATATATTTACAATATATAATATACAATAACCTAATATATACATAAATAACCTAAATAACCTAAATATTATTCCAATGGCCGATCTGGAACATAAAATCCTGATGATAAAGTCAGGATTTTAAAAAAAGGATAAAGATTCTCTAGATCTATTTGTTGGCACACAGGGTGTCCAATCAACATTCAGTTGCCGGATCTTTCTTACAAGGACATATTTTAAGCTCGTCACCCAACCCTGCACCAGCTGGAATCAAACCCCGATCGCATTGCCAAGCACTTCAAGCCACTAGGCTGCCACGGGGTTATAAAGAAGTATTTATCTCTCATAAGAGGATGGGCATGACTCGAAGATGAAAACAGCCTAGCAATTTCATAATAAATTTACAAACACAGTTTAATAAGAAAAGGTTTCTAGAGCCAAATTCGCTTCTTATGTCAAAGTAAGAAAAAGCAAACAGATACAACCAAGAAAGCAAAAAAAATTAAAAAATTAACCAAACAAGAATTTGATCAAACATTAAAAACGGTTCAATAAGAAATATCAAAAATTTAGTACAATGGCAAAAAAGGGAAAGAGGGGGGGGGGGAGATAAGATAATATTCTATAACATAAGGGTTGTGTTGACAAAACGCATCAGAAGCTAAAAAAAAAATCTGAATTTGATTTCTAATGTCAAATAATGTAAAAATCACAATAAATGGAATCAAAAACATAATCAAAGTTATAAGAACTAAGAATAAGACATACAATAATAAATTTTTAGGCCTATTTAATGCTTGCCTAGTAAGTTTGTAATTTGGCCCTTCTGATGATTTGATTTCATTTAGGATCGAATACCCTTATCAGGTGATGGACAACGTCATGTCTCAACGTTTTCGGTCAGCAGTGCTGGAGTTTGGGTGGCTCTTAATGGACCCCAGTGTGAGGTTGTTTGACTCAAAAACTTTTTCCAATTATTGGAAATTAACATTACTCCTGTTGTGAATAAAAATACTACTTGGTAAGTAATAAAAAAGGTGGTATAGGATAGAATAAAAGGTTGTATAATACAAAATGAGAGTATAATTGTGCCAATCTGAATTAGGTTAATTGAGTTCTACAGAGAACACTGCAACTTTGAAAAGAAGATAGATTATTATTTTTGACATTGTGAGGATATTAATTGGACTGTAGTGTTGATTTGTTCAAACAGGGATCCTAAAAATTAGCTCAATTTAGCTAAAAAAAATTCCCTAATAGAAACATACAACAATATAAAATTTTTAACAAGAAATTAGTACAAAAGAAAATGACAGTCAAAATTAGCTTATGAATGCACAGGACACTTGTAAAAAAGCTAAAAGGTATAGCCAAATATAGGCAAAAAATATCTGTTGGATTAAGTTAAATAGATGTAGGAAGTTTTAAAGTTTGTAGGAATGACATCGGTAGGAAAAATTTCTATTCAATTGATAATTTTTTCTTCCTTTTTTAGACCATTTTGTTTTTTCGAACCTTTTTTTAAAACCCAAGCTAAGATTGGAATTTGTCTTAGAATTCTAAGTTAGTGTATTAAAACTTTTCTAGGCTACTGGAAATTAACTTTATGCCTTTTTGAATAATATTTACTTGGTAAGTAATATTCTGTGGAATAACTGGGCTAATCTGAAACCAAATGAATAAAGTACCTATACAGACAATACTGAAACTTTAAAAAAGGAGATATGCTAAGTCTTCTGGCCTTGTGAAATTGTATTAGTTAGGTTCTAGTTAATTGGATTACTCTTATTATTTAGTGAATAATTTTGTTAATTAATTATTAATTAGATAACTATTTTACTGTAAAATAATTAATTATGTGGATCTTCAATGCAAACGAAGCTGAGACCCTGTGAAGCTGATTTAAACGTCGGCAAATGGAAATTAAACCACCTCTTAGTCACACTTGCATAGCGTAAAAAACTGACATAAAAAAATGTCAGGAATTATGAACGTACTTGGATGGTGACACAGACCATGAAATTGCAAACAAAATCTAGTCCTTAAATATTGGTACATATCCATATCACCACTTTAAACTAAAGATCGTATCTAACATTCCCAGACTTTTGAGATAGTCATAAACAGGGTTGACCAACTTTATCGTCCATAAATGTTTCTCTTTAGCGTCCAAAAATATGTCATTTTAGCTAAATGTGTCATCTTGAAATCTCAAAAACTAGCGGGCTTTTTTTTACCAGTTATATTATTGACCAAAAGACACTTTGCAAACCTCTATCAAAATGGTCAGCTAACATCAAATATAAACGAAAACAAAAACAAATTGTATTTAAACCATTTATAACAAAATGACTTAGTGTGAAAACACGAAGCTCATACAAACATGTGAATCACTTACTTTGGAGAAAATACTTTACTTATGATATCTTTGGAAAAACCTGGATGCTCACAAAAAAGGAGAAAAAAAAAATAAAGGTACGTGTCTATTATGTAAAACACACTCTAGATGTAAAGTTTGGTTAATGCTAATGAAAAAAAAATATGATGAAAATAGAATACTTTATTAGCAAAATTGTGAAAACTACAACTTGGAATTTATGCTCCCAGAAAGCAGAAATGTCCTCACGAATCGCGTTTAAAATGAACTCGGCCCTTGCCACCCTCCATATGTACCTACTAAGTATGAATGTAAATGAGGGGAGGATGTACCTCGTGTGCCGTTTGTTCCTCCACTTTGCAGAACCCCCAACCATTCTCTCTACTTTTTTTGGTTAGAAGCACAGGTTTCTGGGTGGATAAATTATTTTTTGGTTCACTTTCAAATGAGTGAAAAACCCTGCTTGATCCAGCTCAGTTGTGTTGTAGCCCTTCCAACAATCTGAAATGATTCCTGATCCTGGCTCTATGTTAAGCTTAATTTGTTGGAGTAAGGTTTTTGCTCCTTGGTCGGGGATCTCCAACAAAAATCTAAAATGTATCCTTTTTTGCAGTTTTGTCCCCAATTTCTAAAATGTGTCACTTCATTGCCCTTTTATGTCATTGTGTCCTGCACATAAGAATGTGTCCTTTTGACTTAAAATCTGTCCAATTGGCAACCCTGGCCACAAAAACTGTTTGATAACTCTAAGTGAAAATTGGCAGGACAATGTTGGTTCAATCACACCTTGAATCTCACCGTCTACATTTTACTGCTAATTTTCTTTTTGAGGACATCTTAGCAAACGGTTTTCGCGGCTTTCTCAGACGCATGAGTATGTCAGACGTGGCCTTTATGTGCGATAACAGCGATATCAAGTATAAGTGGGTTATATCAAGGACTTTTTTTCCCTGGAAAGTTGTTGTTTTTTTTGTTGAAAGGAGGGGGGTATAAAATCTTTAAAAAGCGCATTAAAAATTTTTATGTGAATTTTTTTCACGTTTTTACGAGTCGGACAACGTTTTTTCCCAGGGGGGGTCAAACCCCCTAACCACTCCTGTGGATAAGAAATCTTTTTTTTTATTTGATTCAACCCCATTTGTCAATGAAATTTCTTTTAAAACTTTGAACAAACTTTCAAACCATTATCAACAACAATTTCAAATCGTATGTCAGTTTCTTTAGGAGCACACAATTATGTTCTTCAAAACAACATAAGAGATTTTCTAGTTTTGATCTTGTGAAAATTTATTAGTTGGATTCTAGCGTTGATTTTGTTTGTAAAATGGGTTTCTCAACTAACTATCCATTCTTAATAGGCATCCTAATAATTTGTTCAATTTTGCAACAAAAAATCCCTAGTAGTTCATCACCATAAAAAGCTGATTCTTCGACTGAATTTTATCAATGGTTAGGCTCTTATACTTTCGTATTAACAAGGATCGTTATTTACATACCATTCATTACTATGAAGAATTTTGTTTTTTTGTTTTTTTTGCTCCAACCGAATCATGTAGAAAAAATGTTTGTGGAAAGCTGGTTAGGGGTCACTCAGTCACAAATTAGAATTTATGTTATCCTTATTATGGGTCAAAATCTATTGGCAGGCAGCCAACAAGCGGTGCAACCAACATTTTTCCATGGTTTTTCCCTATTCCGCTCTCTTTACTTTGGTTTCCTTATGATTACTTTATAGTCCCAAAATTTCCAGGGGGCCATGGCCCCCCACTACCCCCCTTGCTGGCGCGCATGAAGATCACCATAAAAAACTGCTTATAGGACTGTACGTTATCAATGGTTAGGCTTCTTATACTTTCGTTATAAACAAGGATCGTTATTTACTTACCTTTCATTACTATGAAAAAAATTATATATTTTTTTTGCTCCAACCAAATCATATAGAAAAAAAGTTTGTGAAAAAAACTAATTTGGGGTTACTCAGTCACAAATTAGAATTTATGTTGTCCTTATATGGGTCAAAATCTATTGGCAGGCAGCCAACAATGGGGCAACAAACATTTTGTCCATAGTTTTTCCCTATTCTGCTCTCTTTCCTTTGGTTTCCTTATAATTACTTTATAGTCCCAAATTTCCAGGGTGCCATGGCCTCCCACTACCCCGTTGCAGCACCCATGGTTCATACACCACAGCATAAGGCTTTTCAAGCAGTTCGTGATAACAAACTTTAAATAAAGAGTAACGCGGCTCAATATTAACCGTCACTTTAAAAACCAAAATTTTAATATCAATAGATACTTCAAGAGAATTCAAGGTAGCGGGTGCTTTTCAATCATGATTTATTACCTTCTATACGATTACGTGAAGAACCTGTCTTTGTTAAGGCTGATTATGGTATTTCTTAACCATTTTCTATTTTTCCTACTATGCCAAGAAACCACGATTAACAGCCAAAATTTGATTGATTTTGGGGTGAGATTTTCTTAGGACTTTTAGAGTGACATTTCGTAGGAGAGGGGATTTTCCATGGGAAATAAAGTTTTTAGGGAAATTTTCTGCCATTATTTGAAAAACCGTCACAAATTAAATAAAAAAACTCAACTGCAAGTAAGGAGCAAGATTAAAACTTAAAACAAATAAAAACTATTTCATATATTAGGGGAATGCCCCCCCCCCCCCAAAAAAAATAAAATAAAATAAAAATATCATGGCAGTGTTGATACCGCGTGGTGCTTCATGGATTTTCTGGCTTTATGTGGAAAATGATCATAAATTAATTTGAAAAAAACAAGTTTTTTCAAATGAAAGTAGGGAGCAAAATTATTAAAACTTTAAACGAACAGGAATTGATCCTCTATATGAAATGGATTGCCTCCTCCTCAATACCTCGGTCTTTACGCTAAAGTGTGTTTTTACTTTTGAAGGCAAAGTTGGGACAAAGAGTCAAATTTAGTTTTAAAAAGCGAGTTATTGAGGAGGGGGCAGCCCCTTTCATATAATTGAGTAATTTCTGTTTGTTTCAACGTTACTCCTTACTTTCTGTTTAAAAACTTTTTTTTAAATGACAGATAACATTAGCGATATTTAATAAATTGGGTAGTCATAACAGTTGAGCATCATATGTACAATAAAAAGAATATTAAAGTCGAATAACTGAATTAGAATCAATAAAATTTAATAAATAAAATGATAGTACCAAGAAAAGTGAAAGTTCTATTTTGATTGTTTGAATTAGTGAAGCGTTTACACAGCCATAAATGTCGTTAAAAATTTGAAAAAAATTACAAGTCAATTTCTGATTATTGTTCTCAATATGTAGGCATGCATTTTTTGGTAGTGTCAGGTGCCAGATACAAAAAGAAGAAGCGCAGATAAAAAAAAAGCTGAAATCACGTGGCACCAAACTTGACTTATCCGTGAGTCACGTTTTAGCTTCCAACGTCTTGTAGTTTCTCAAAGTTTGGTTTTGTCAAAATTATGCTTGCTTTTTGTTTTTACAGGTAATCTTACGAGCATCCTATGTTTATTTCACAAAAAGTAGGCATTACAAATCTACAAAAAAAAATGATTATTTTGGTTTTATCCATTTTTAATTTATTTTGGCACGAGAAATTTAGTTTTATAAGGAGTATATCCTAAAAACTGTTGTTTTTGTTTTTTTCATCTCCAAAAAACTGAAATTTTCCACGCGAACGATGTGTACTTAATAAACTTTCATATCATGGGGTTTTATCAAGTATCATTATATTTATCAAATCAAGCGTCTATGACCGTTTTCATGAAGTATAATGATGCCACGCATTAAAAGAGTACTCAAAACTGGCGGTTATGTGCGGTTCCTGTGGTTCATATAATTTTGGCATACTTTTTTGAAACTTTTGGCTCAATAAATAGCTTTTCACAATTAAATAATCACTAATTTAATCCTGTTCTTCATAGGATGTGATGACATTATTCGACAGCATAAGTCAGCATGTCCTGAGGATCACGACTATGTACAGTTGTAAGGATATTTTGTGGATTGGTACAAGTGCTGGCGTGATTATAAATGTTCAGCTTGGCGAATCAAACTCAAACCCACAAATAACAGGTAATTCAAGTTTAAGTTTGTCTCAAATTTTGTAATTTTCTTCTTTTTTTTCAACTTCTGTAGTGTAACTGACCAGTTTGCAGAAGTTTGGTGGTTTTGAAATACTTGGCAAAAAGGTATTAGAACGCTCAGAAATGCTTTGTTATTCATACCACGGTTTTCAAGCACAATTTTAATTCGATAAATGGGTAAGTAGTTTACAATTTAGCACTGCCAAACAATTCATATAACTTAAGATAAACTCTTGTTTTCAGTAACAGTTAAAACTCTTGCTTAAAACTCGTAAAATATTTGATATAACTAAAAGCTCTTATTTTTAATGCAACTACTAATGTCAACTCGTCCCAGCACCAAGCTGCCTGATTTGCGGACACTCCTTTTTCATCTCATTCTGCTAACAGCCTCAGTCTTTACAACCTCCACTTAAGATCCTTGCTTTATGTAAGAGCAACAGGAAATAAAATTCAGCAGAAAAATTCTTTAATTCAACGCTATTATTCAACCCTCAACCCCCTATTAGGTCATGAGATCTCCCAAGGAATTTATTTGAGTTGGAATGTGTTCCACCCAATGAATTTTTTTTTTCCTATTTATATCCAATATTCAATGGCTTGTTATTTCTCAGAGGCATTTTCTCCCTACAGGCGTCCATGGGAGCATTCCTGTAAAAACATTTGTTCAAAGAATTGATGACTCATACTTATTTAATTTCATTGCATTATTTCTATCAAGATTGAAGCTTTTTTAGGGAGGGGGGGGGGTACTCCTACTTTGAAGACTATACAAATTTCATTTCGTAAAATGCTTTTATGAGCAAATTTTAAACTTTGCCTCAATTTCAGTTCCCTTATTTTAAAAACAGGGCTTCAGTTAGGAGTTTCTTATACACTAACGTTCAATATTTCGGTGAAATCTGCTATTTTTAAGGGAGCTCTAAAATACTTAGGGTTTCACCTGTCTTACTCCCGTCTGAGCTCTATTCCATGGTGCTTTGTGCATTTGGCAACGACAAAAAGCCCAGCCCAGTCACTCTTCAAAATCACTCTGCAAGGCTGTTATTAGCAATTCTAGTTAACGAATATTGCTTGTCATTGGTATTACCACTTTTTAAGTAAGATTTTATTACTACAAAGAAAACATGAAATATTCATCATCAGAAATCAACTACCCACTCGCAACGCTCTATGTTTGGAATGCAGGGAGAAGGAAAAAAAAGACAAAAAGGAGACGAAAAAGAAAATACATACACATACACAAATAGTTGATAAAAATGAAAGTATTAATGAAAAAGACTCACTATTCGACAAAAGCAAAGCAGGGGAAAATCCCGATTTAAAGGGAAGAACACCCAATTTCAACTTGGATCAGAGATATAAGCTGCATTGACCATAAAGCTCATACTAATACTGTGTATTAATTTTCATTTACTAATGTCGATGTTTTAATTCATTTTTTCTCCTTTTGATTCTCTTTTTTCTTTAATTTTCTCTCTTTCTTCTTTTTTCTCTTTGCGCATTTTTGTTTCAAATTCTTCACATTCACAAAAAGGAAAGGGAAATTGAAATGAAAGTACAGAGAAATAAAATATTGAAAATATTTAATTTTCTTATTTCATATTTCATTATACTTTCGAAGGAAAGAGTCTACTATTACCAAAATATGCTCACGAAAATAAGTAACATTCGGATGTCTTAATAATGATTTCTTTACTATAAAAATGTCTAAGAAATTTTGCTTTTGTGCGCAGCTGCTCATTAATTTTTTAGCACTGTATATATAATTAGCAGTATGATCTTTCCCTTTCTCACCCATTACAAAAACCCGGACCGAGGTGCGAGTGCTCCAGAGAACGTATAAACATAAGCGACATTAGATCTTTTCACGGGTAGACAAGTCAGATTTATCTTGAACACGAAAACTAGGCTTTAACGTTGGAACACTTAATTTTAAATTAATATATTCCAATACATATATATGAAAATCGGTAATTAGTAGTGCAATGTTATTATTAGATGTTTTTTAGAAATTAAAAGTAGGTTTCGAAGTCTCAGTTGGTTTCAAAGGCATTTTGAGAAAGTTTCTGCCAAAATACGTGTTATAGGGTAATTGGATCGCTGATGGCAGATCAGTTGAGAGGAGCTGTTTGTACGCGCCAATATATATATATATATATATATATATATATATATATATATATATATATATATATATATATATATATATATATACTATATATATATATATATATATATATATATATATATATATATATATATATATATATATATATATATATATATATATATATATATATATATATATATATATATATATTTCCCTTCTCAGAACTTGAACCCATCTATTAATGATTATTGTTCATAGTATGGTAAAGTGGAATGGATATTCTAAAAATATCTTCAGGGGGTGCCACTCCTCAAGATCTGTAGCGATGTTTGCAGTCAAGATTCTCGCTAGGAAAACTCGCGAAAAATTCCACCCCAACACCATCGAGCAATCCTCTTTAGTACCAAATGGAATAATAGAAAATTAGGTATAAAAAAAACGAAAAAAAAAACATAAACACTAGAAAATAATGGTATTTCCCTAACCTTTACTTTTTGTTATTTCAAAATATCATCTTTTAAAGTATTCAAAATTACATTTTGCTTTCTGAACTTCATACCTTTCTAGATTTGATATACTTTAATCTTTTTTGATCTACTACTTTTATCCGTCAAATTTACCCACATTCAAATTATGCTTAATTTGAACCATCGAGTGGATTTAAATTGTTCTACATCTACTACCATTTATTTCATTTTGTTTACAATTCGTTTTTGCGAATATTAAGGATGCAAAGAGAAATCAGTAAAAAAGGAGTAAATAAGAAACGAAAGAAACGAAAATGAAAAAAGGGATAAGAATTGTATAAGAATAAAGTACCCCTACTAAGTAGTTAAATACAAGAATATGTACTTCGAAGGGGAGCTTTTTAAGATTTAATTTTGTTCTAATCTTTTATTTTATTCATAATAGTTTTGGAATTTTATTCAACCACCCTATTTCTTTAATTTTTCTTTCTTTTTCTCCTTCTTTAAAAAAAAAATTAGAAGCAAATTTTTTATCAGGATCATCACCTGTATCACTCTCTTCAGCTGACCTCTTTTTTATGTTTGACGTTCCGACAAAAAAATTTTTGAATATTGACCATAATTTCGAAAGATTTGCTGAAACTCGTCTCTGCTATGACATTCACTTTGCATTCCTATGTATATTTTTAATATTGCCCATGCCCATTGTCCTTTATGTTGATGTCTGAGCTTCTCAAACAAACCCAATATTATGCCCAATACCTACTTTGTCTCTAATTCCAGTGAGTTTTATGGAAGTTTTGCTGTAGCCACATAGGACCCATTGTATCTGCCCCATGGGCTTTTTTAAAAATCCTAGCGCCAATAATAGAGCAAATTTCACAAAGGCTCAAAAATATAGATGTTCTTATGTTAAATAAAATAAATAATTGACTAATATGGGCTTTATTAAGAAATGCTAAGTCCAGTGATATTTCTTTCAATTCTATTTAAATTTCTTTTTTAATTTTGATACAAATAATTTCGAGTTTCTATATAAAAACTTTTTGTTTCCATTAGTTTTTAACAACAGATACGAGTTCATCATTGCTTTTTAATTACTGACCAATTTTTTCTGATAAAATATAAATAAAATGTATGTATGTAATAAAATTTATACAAAATGTATAAATCTTCTGAAGTAAAATGTGAAATCTGTTCTGATGATATTAATCATTGTTGTAAAATTGGGAAATAAATACTGCAACTTACTTTTTTTTTGGTTGCATCATTGTCTGTCATATTTGGCCTCAAAACAACTTTAAAAAATGAATATAGATGTCTTTGAGCTGCTACTCTGGAGTAGTTTTCAATTTTATTTATCTATTCCATATTGGTTCTTTATGAAAGTGATTTCTTTTCACACATGTATTTTATTCGACCCTCTTCGTCAGGTTCAGATTCGGACCGTTTCAGCTACGAAAACGTGGATATTACGTTTTATGTAGAAGCTTGTTCCGCCATCTAATAAATTCAGACACAAAAAAGTGAAGATTAATCATAAGCTTGGGAAACCCAACCCCTTAATTAGGTAAACTAAGAATTAATATACCTGTTCTTTCTATACTGAATTGTGCTGCACTGACCTTCTCATTGGGGGGGGGGGGGGTGTAGAGTGATTTCAACTTTGTGATTGGAGAGAAGTGGAAAAGGTTTTTCTCTTCGTTTCTTTAAGCAGGAGTACGCGTTACGTTTCTTTTGTATACCAGTCACCCGGCAGGATCTTTAGCTTGTTTTTTTATATAATGGGGTCAATGGTGACATACATTTTTCCTCATTTAGTTCTTCTTTCATTTTTTTTCTTATGAGGTAGACACTACATTGATAACACTTTTTTCTGCAGGCGAGTCTCAGAGGAGTGGGAAATCATCCCCACAAGTCCTAGGAGAGTATTTACTGCCATTTTAAAGCCATCTACCATCTCCAGCATGATTTCTGTTACATCTATTTAACTAAGCTGGCTATATTTAACATAACTATAATATAATAATTTTAATTATAATCAATTATTAGTTATTTTATCATATTATTTAATTTCTTATAACATAGCTCTATATAGAAATTATTATCTAAATTTTTATAAGTGTATAACTATACAGAAATAAATATATCTATCTATTTTTTATTCAAAAGCTGATTATTGTTCATGCTAATTTTTGTCTCGCAAGTTGAATCTTTAAAAACAAAAAATCTTTAGTTATTTGATTTATGCTTGAAAATATTTATTTTCAGGTCTGATGGAAGGTCACACAGGTCATGTTCGATTCTTGACTGCTGTAGAAGTGCCATTAGATTTCCGAATAGCCCGATTCCGACGCCACTCTACTCGGGAATGTCCATCACACCAGTACACCGAGTGGTGTCCGCTACCTCGTTGTATCAGGTGGAGATGTTTCGAAGATTTTAGTGGCAGCCGCTCTGCAGAATTAACAGGGAAGGATGATTCAACAAACCATGTACTTTTGTGGAAAAGTTTAAAGTTTAATTTGTCTACGTACGCTTTGTCGGAAATTTTACAAAATTTTTTTAGTTTTTTTTTCGATATTTTATTCGATACGTTAGTATATGATAAGCGAACGACAGGTAACAACCAAAGATTAGAGCATAATGGTTTAAAAATTAGTTTTGGGTATCGTAAGTATCTTGACCTCGTCTCAAAAAACTCTATAAAGCCCATGTTAACAACCACACAGCAGTCTGACATATGTATGCTTTTAAATCTATATTTTGTATTATAACACCTTTTAGTTGCCACTGTCAAAAATCTGATTAATACAAGGTAGTTTCACAGTATTCCTTATCCTGGTGAGATAATACGATTCTATTAATCTTATTTATTTCTAAAATATAAATTTTACATAACTTAAAAAAGTGAAAATGAAATCCAATCCCCAGAAAAAAAAAATCAACTTTGAAAATCAAAATAGCTTGACTCACTGGCCAGGGAAGAACAGGGAGAAAAGAACATTTAAAACCAAAAAAAAAAAAATGAATAATTAAATCTACTAATATATCAAAATACAAATAAAAATACAAAACCCATTTGCCCGCATAAAAAAAACCTCCAAAGCCCAGCCTATGCAGGATAGTATAGTAATAATTCACCACCGCACATAAAAACTGGATCCGTAAACATCAACTCCAAGGAAAAGGGAAAAAAACTTAATCTTTAGCAAGAAATTCCACAACTTCTTTTGAAGACAGCAAACGAGAGACAGCTTCACGCAGACTCTGGAAACTTATTCCAAATTATTTTGGAAAATTAATTGGTGCGTCACATTTGTGATCTCGACTGCTATAGTGACCTGAAAACTGAATAAAAAACTGTACTAAAATTCCGGTGTGGATTGGCCTATTTGTAACATGATAGAGTATTGCAACATGATAAAGCTGTTCTTCCGTAGCAGAACCACTAGAAGCTGAAATTTGTGCTTAAACAGTGGCATGAAGTTTTGCAAGTCGTGTGGCAGTGCTGCACTAAGTTGTGAAAGGGTTTATGTATCAATGTTAAGCAAAAAATAAACGAAGACGATCTAGCAGCAGTTTTAGGAACTCTATTGCTAATTTTGATAACTAAAAGTATATTTCTAGTCATAACGACTTTACTATAGGATATACATAAAAATAATTTTAGATTTGATATGTTTTGCATAAAAAAAGATTTAGAACCAATTCGCCAAATCTTTTTCCATATTAATGTTCTTTTTTTCACTTTGTGTTTCAGAATATTCAGAGTTGACACCTAGTTTCTGGAGCTTGTGTCAAGAAAAAGTGAAGTAAGAAAAAAATTAATTGAAATTTGAAATACTTCAAATTTTCTTCTAGTTTCCAAATACCTTTGGAGTTGCTGCAGGTGATATTTAGGACCCTGCAAATCAGTGTATCACAGAAAAGCAGAAGTTCTTAAGCTCCTTATGGGAACAATCTTTTGATTAAAAAAAGTAATATATTATGTAAAAAAATACGGCAAATAGAGGAATAAGTTTTTTTCCACATTATATATTAATTAACTAAAGACTAATTAATTTTACATTTATTGTATTAATTTCAAGCTTCAGGAATCGGCTTTTTGTTTAATTAATATACAGTTTTTATTTATATATACAATTTATTATTAATATTATAACTTATATCAATTTCTAAGCCATTAATTCTTATTTTAGCCCTTATTTTTTTGGAAAAAAAAAGTGATGGCACCAGCACACAAAATAAAATATTTTCTGAAACTCTTAAAAATTAAATGATTTCTTTGATTTCTGTTCTTTTTTTTTCTACAATACACCATTCGTAAACTGTATTTTTAAATATAATTGTTCCCAAAAACATTCATCTTTTTATTAAATCTAGAGTTTCGTCATTTTAAGCTTCTTTTAGAAGGTCACTTTTATTTTAGATCATAGAAGATTAATATAGGGAATTAACTCATGAGAGTTTCATTCATGTTGCACAACAACTTTTCAATTTCAAGAGATATTACTGATTTCTAAGGGGAGGAGTTATATACTTAAAATTTTCATCAAAATGCCTACTGAAATAATAATTGAAATTATTATACTAGGAGACTTCCGAGGGATGTTGGGCCCAGAAGTCTCTCTCTCTAGTCCTGCTCATATACCCGAGGAAGCCTTTGTAGCGACTTTACACTATTACATAAGAATATCCGCCATAGAGCTTTACTGAAAAAATGCCTTGTAGGGAGGTGGGGGGGGGGGGATTCTGGTCCAAAAGCCTCTCTTTTCAAGTTCTGTCTGCATGTCCAAAAATATTTTATGATAGTTCCACACTAGTTTGTGTTCGCTAGCTCGTGTTTGTAACTAGTTCGAACTAGTTGTGTTAACTAGTTCGTGTTTGTAAGCTATTTTCAGCCAACTAATAAGTAGCGAGATTGTATACTTAAATTTCTTAACGTAATTTTTATTATTTTAAATCAAATACAGGGATGTAGATAAAATATCAGAGCTTTTGTTCAAACACGGGGAGAAGAAACTAGGGATACAGTGAAAATTCTAAATAGCAAAAAACAGTAACTAATAAGGCACGACTTCTTCTTTTGTTTATAGTAAAGGGGTCGGTTAGAATTAAAAAAGTTGCCTCTTGATTGAAAGCATGGTAGTGAGCTGCATACTTTTAAAATTAGTAAATTTGTCAAATTCTTCGGGAAAACCCTTCTTTGTACCAGTTACAAGTGTAAGCATATCTAAGTTGTCGTTCCTTGTTTTCTATATAAAATTAGATCAAGATTCTACATGTCATAGTTGGGTCCAAGGCCTAGAAATGAGGGAGTTACAAGGTTTGACCCAACCCCCTCTAAATTTCTGTATAACCCGTGAAAACGTACAAAAATGTATATAAACAATTTTGATGCGTTTAAAAAAAATTGAACTCCTCCATCCCACACACAAAAATCCTAGATGCACCCTTACTTGGGTCGTTAGTTTTTCGGCATAATTAGTCAAGATATTTTGTCAATTTATAGTATCAGAAAATAATCTAAAGTTCGTTTTTTTTTTTCAGCTTAGGCTCTTCAGAAGTTTGTAAAAATGGCTATCGTTTGCTGCTCCCCAAATAAATATGACAAAGCTGATAGGATAATTCAAAGTGCTAAAGTGGCTTAAGGTCAAATAAAGATTTAATTCAGAACTGAAGTCCAGTTTCTAATAATTCAAGTGTAATTGTGTTAATGAAGGATTAGCGAAAGGAATGCTCCATTTCTGTTTGTTAATTATGATAATTTGGAAGTACATGCATCAATTATGTCAAATTTATATTTTAATAAGTAATACGAGAACCAGCATTTTCAACTCACAAAATGTTGGAGGGTGCAAATTATTTCTTTAAATAGAAGTGGTGGGATTTGTAATTTTTTTTCTTGTGAAAATTCCGGAATTTTTTTTAACGACAATTTCAATTTTTTTTTTAATCTACGGTAGGGGGGGGGGGGGCACAGGGTAATTGCCTCATTCCCAAGTCCGCCTTTTCTAATTGACGCTCCTGATGGTAAAATGATGTGAATTAGTTTCTTTTGAGCTCCGCATGCCCTTGGGCCATAGATCAATGGTTGCCTTTATCTATGAGTAATTGTATTTACTTTTATTACTGTAGTGATCTGTATATCATCGTTGAAATCCATCTTACAGCATCATATCACTGAGTTTCTTCTATTTCACTTCGATTTTCGCGCCATCCTGGCACCAAAGATCAAACTTCTACTTGTAACAAAACTTCTATATAAATCATTACCAAAACTCAATTTAAATTCTTGACTAGTGTCCTCAGAATGAATATTTCAAAATAAAGTTAATAATTTGCAAGTATTTTCTAAAAGTGATGTTAAAAAATTAGCAAAAAAAGTAAAAATATTTTAAAAATGTCAAGGCCAGTGCGGCACTAAAGTTGAACTTGAATGCCACTGATTGACTTTGTTCTATTCCTAATATTGGTGATTATAGTTAGCAGTGAATTTGGCGTCTTTGAATTGTGTGATCTATATTTTATTTTTTATATAAATGACGGTAGATTATTGTATAAAATTGGCGATCACAACAGTTGTTGATAAGTAAGCCTGTCATTTCTAGTCAATGTGTGCAATTTTATTTTTATAGAAGGAGTGTGTTGTTGTAAACTTGTTTTTTAGGAAAATAAATAACAGATTTTCATGTTTTTTGCTATTTATTCACAGAATTCTAAAACAAGATTGACGACCGGCCAATCTTTATGGGACTCGATTTCTCTGGCTTCGAAGGTTTCCCAGTGACCAATTTCAAATATGTTTTGTACTGATTTGAAAAAGAGAGATTCCCGGCCTGTACATCAACGTTAAAAAGTTCCTTTTTTCTGTCTTTGAAAGTAGTTTTAGTTATTTGGTTGAAACTTCCAGGGTGGCTCCAGAGCCTGTATTATACTCTGGGAACATCTTTTGACGTGTCTACTTCTACTCCTCCAATGAGTGCCTGGTACAAACGTGAAATATTTAAGAAATGGATATACAGCATACCCAAGTAAATTGTTTTAAGCTTCATAACTTGCTTTATCCTGATTTATTGGGTTTTAAAGAATTTCCAAAATTTGTTTTATTTTTGGAAAAAGTTCCTAATATGACTTAAAATCCTACTCAATTTATTGTAATTGTATTTCCAAAATGTAAAGTAAACAAAATACAGACTTATATCAACATAATGATTTTTTTTTCCTAAGATTCAAGACAGGAATTCAATTTTCAATTATAATGCAATTTTCTTATGATTTAATATCCCCCACGACAAATATTATGACTGTTCTTAGGATTCCTAATTTTCCCGGTCTTTTAAATAGAGAAAAAAAACGTAAATAGAAGCTTCAAACCACCTTCTCAAGGCATAATTTAGGCTCTAAATTATTTCAAGTTTTATTGTTCTGCTCAACTACTTCCCAAGATACCAAAAAACTAGCATCAAGAATTTTCCAAGCACTATCATTACATTTTATTCTGGCGTTCTTTCAGGCGTGTTATTCGCTGGTTTATTTTTTGGCGTATTTTCACAAGCAAATCATGATATTCCTATTTCTGGAGTGGAACAGCCACGCTGAAAAGCTAGCTCATTTTCTAGAGGGAAAAGTAACTCCACCTTTTTAAAACCTGGCTACTTTTTTTTTTAATATTCAAACAGTGAAAGAATGAAAAGTTTTTTAGTCATATTAGTTTTTTATACTGATGTTTTAGTTTTTCAATGTTTAAACTCTCTTTCTCTATTTTTGTACCAATAGCCAGAAATACTATAGTGTCCAAAATGAAGAATTATACATGTCAGGAGTCAAGGAATTCTAGCTTAATCAAACAGTTCGTGGTAATGAACTGTAAGTAAGGTGCGCTATGGCTCAGTTGTAGCCGAAATTCTAAGAAGCTTGATAGATACATCAAAACAATATATAGATCAAAAAAGATTCGAATTTTGATGCTTATTCAAAACATGTAAAATTCATCAAAACTTAATGGTACCCATTAAAAGTTACAAGCCTGAGAAAATTTGCCAATTTTTCGGAAAAGGGAGGAAAAACTCCAAAACATCAAATGATCTTATTGAAAACCACACCACCAGATTGAGCATACCAGAGAACCCTGCTCTAGAGGTTTCAAGCTCCTATGTAAGAAAATTTAGCATTTGCATTTTTTGCCAGAAGAAAGATCACGGATGTGTTTTTTTTTCAGGGATGATCATATTGAACCAGTGATCGTAGAAGATCGGGAAAGCCTTCATTTGATTGGAAATCTAAAGTTTACTACCCTTTTTATGTGATCAAAAATATTGGAGGGCAGCTAGCCCCCCTCCCACGCTCAATTTCCCCAAAGTCACCTGATCAAAATTTTGAGATAGCCATCTTTTTAAGCGTAGTAAAAAAATCTAGAAGCCATTTGAGGATGAATTAGTCCCCCACCTTCCCGGCGGGAGGGGCTGCAAGTTATGAACTTTGCCCATTGTTTACATGTAGTATTGGTTGTTTGGAAGTATAAAGATCTTTTCAGGGGTATTTTTCTGGTGGAGGGGAGGGGAATATTACGTGGTAGGATGTTTTCATTGAGGAACTTTCTATGGAAGGAAAATTTTCTATGGAGGGGAGCCGGATTTCCCTGCATTATTTAAAAAATCGATCAGAAATTAAATAAGGAGAAAACTGTTGTTTTTTTTGAACTGAAAGTAGGGAGTAACAATGGGACTTAAAACGAACAGAAATGTTTACGTATATGAGGGGATCACCCCCTCGTCAAAAACCACGCTCTTTATGCTAAAGTTTTTTATATTGCTTTTAAAAGAGCTTTTTATTCTAATATTACGGCCTTTGTGATTCAGGAGTCATTCTTACATAATTGGGACAAAACTCGAACTTTAGAGTAAAGAGCGAGGTATTGAAGAGGGGGCGACCCCTGCTTATTACGTAAAAATTTATGTTCCTTTTAAAGTTTTATTGTTGCTGCTTACTTTCGGTTGAAAAAACTTGTTTTTTTATTTAATATCTGATCCTTTTTTTAATGATGTCTTAAAAGACTGATAACGTTTATTCCAAATTCTACATAAAAGTTTGATGAAAAGTTAGTTACTATCTAAGGTTAGTAGAGTTAGTTAATAGGTAGTTACAAGCAATAAATTGCTTGATATGCCCCCGTCATTTTTTTAACTATTAAAAATGAGTGAGTTTGGATTGTTATCTATGAGTTTGGGTAACTCAAAAGCGTAATATTTCATAGTGAGGGACTGCGTTCGCACGGACCCCTGTCCACATATAGAAAAGTATTTTCCTTTGAGCCCCTTTTATACACGGAGTTGTTAATCCTGCGATCATTTATAAAAAACAGAAATGTAAAGTATAAGAAGCAGTTTACTGTTTAAATGACTTCGAAATTGTTCTTTACGATTCTTATTTATAGATTTTTTGAAAGATTGATTCTACTTTTTCTTTTTTCTATTAATTATGTCGTCTGTGTTGTATTTTTACATCTACGGAGGGCAATCTATCTAAACATAGCTGTACATTTGTAGACATGTTAATAGAGATTTTTGGACTTCCAGAGCTCCGTTTTCGAACCAGCCCACATCCAACACGGAGTTGGACACAGGCCGTTTAGACTATGGTATTGAATAACTGTGTTCTGGTCTTTCAGAACTTTAGTTCAGCTGTAGCCCACTATTCTGGCAAGTTCCAGTTATGAAGAACCCGTATCTAACAGGCTTATGAAAGTGTTGTAAAATTTTACTGAGTTAAAGACGGTGAATCTAAAAAACGGTGTTTGTCGAACTCGCTTAAAACATGCTTAAAACCCTCTGCCCGAAAAACAGAGGTTAGATACAGCGCGTCTACATTTGCCTTTTTGTGGATTAAATAAAAAAAAAACAAGTTTTTTAAACTGAAAGTAAGGAGCGACATTAAAACTTAAAACGAACAGAAATTATTCCGTATATGAAAGGGGCTGTCCCCTCCTCAACGCCTCGCTCTTTACGCTAAAGTTTTTTATTGTTTTAAAAAATAAAGTTGTGAGACAGAGTCAAACTTTAGCGTAAAGAGCGAGGCGTTGAGGAGGGGACAGCCCCTTTCATATACGGAATAGTTTCTGTTCGTTTTAAGTTTTAATGTCGCTCCTTACTTTCAGTTTAAAAAACTTGTTTTTTTTATTTAATTTCTGATCGTTTTTTAGTTAATGCAGCTTTTATTTGGCATAAAAATTTTACTTTTCTTTTGCTAAATGGATGTCTTTACAAATTAACTTACGTAACTAACTTCTATATTCGTATATTTTTCTTCTGGCAAAAAATACAAAGTTGCAGATTTTTGCAGATATGAGCTTGAAACCTATGTAATAGGGTTTTCTGATACGCTGAATCTGACGGTGTGATTTTCATTAAAATTCTTTCACTTGTAGGGGATGTTTCCCCCCTCTTTAAAAAAATCGAGTAAATTTTCTCAGGCTCGTAGCCTTTGATGAGTAATACTAAACTTAATAAAATTTATATATTTAGGATCAGCATTATAAACACATTCTTTTGATACATTTATTGACATCAAAATTTCGTTTTAAAAGTTTCGATTACTATTGAGCCGTATCGCTTGCTTTTTTATTGTTTTTTTTTTATTACGTATATGTTATTACTTATATGAAGGGGTTCTCCCCTTAGTCAATACCACGCTCTTTACGTTAAAAGTTAAAAAAATTTTGATTCACAAACCCCTGAATCACAAAGGCCGTTTAAATTAGAATAGATAGCTCTTTTGAAAGCACTAAAAAAAAAACTGTAGCGTAAAGAGCGAGGTATTGACTTGGGGGAGAACCCCCTCACATACGTTATAATTTCTGTTCGTTTTAAGTTCTAATATTCCTTCTTACATTTCAGTTGAAAAAACTTGTTTTTTTTTTTATTTAACTTCTGATCGTTTCTTAAATAATGCTTGGAAATCCGGCGCCCCCTTCATAGAAATATCCCTTACCCCAAAGAAACATCCTCCACGGAAATATTCTCCAGAGTAATCCCCTCCTCTAGCCCCCCCCCTCCAGAAAAAATCCTTCCTGAAAATGGTTGTATACTTCCCAATAACCAATAAATAATGCTGGCAAGTCCGGCGCCCCTTCATGGCAATTTCCCTTCCCCCATGAAAACTTCCTTCATGGAAAGATCCTTCCATATAGCCCCCGACCCTCTCCTTCCCCCACCTACCAGAAAAAATCTCCTCTGAAAAAGTCTGTATACTCCCAATAACCAATACTATATGTTAACATTGAGTAAAGTTCATAACTTTCAGCCCTCCCCCTGGGGACTTTGGGGGATCAAGTCATCCTAAAAGAGATTTTTTTATCATATTTTCGACCATGCTGAACAAAATGGCTATCTCAAAATTTTGATCGGGTGACTTTGGGAAAAAAATGAGCGTGGGAGGGGGCCTAGTTGCCCTCCATTTTTTTGGTCACTTAAAAAGGGCACTAGAACTTTTAATTTCCGTTCCATGAGCCCTCCCACGATATTCTAGGACCACTGGGTCGATACGATCACCCCTGGGAAAAAAAAAAAAAAAAAAAAAAAAAAAAAATAAACACGCATCCGTGATCTTTCTTCTGGCAAAAAATGGAAAATTCCACATTTTTGTAGATAGGAGCTTGAAACCTCTACAGTAGAGTTCTCTGATACGCTGAATATGATGGTGTGATTTTCATTAAGGTTCTATAACTTTTAGGGGGTCTTTCCCCCTTTTTTCGAAAATCAGCCAAATTTTCTCAGGTTTCTCGCGTAACTTTTGATGGGTAGCACTAAACTTGATGAAAGTTATATATTTGAAATCAGCATTGAAATCTGATTCTTTTGATATATCTATTGGTATCAAACACCCATTTTCTAGAGTTTCGGTTACCATTGAGCCGGGTTGCTCCTTACTTACAGTTCGTTACCACGAACTGTTTGAAAACTGGGAAAACTACTTTTCAACTGAAACTGATTTTCAACTGAACTGGAAACTGATTTTTCAAATGAAAGTAAGGAGCAACATAAAAACTTAAAACGGACAGATATTGTTACAGAAATTAGGTAGGCTGCCCCCTCCTCAATGCCTTGCTCATGAAGCTAAAGTTTTTAAAATTTAAAAAATGCTCATTATTCTAAATAAATGACCTTTGTGTGTCATGAGTCATTCTTAAAAAATTGGAACAAAAACGTCAAACTTAAGCACAAAGAACGAGGTATTGAGGAGGGGCAACCCCTATTATATTCGTATATATATATATATATATATATATATATATATATATATATATATATATATATATATATATATATATATATATATATATATATATATATATATATATATATATATATATATATATATATATATATATATATATATATTATATATATATATATATATATATATATATATATATATATATATATATATATATATATATATTATATATATATATATATATATATATATATACTAGTGCATCCGCCACTGGTTGTGTTCTTCCCTCTCAATGTAAAAAATTCTAAATCTGACACATTTAGAATAAAATGTATTTAACTCAGAATTGACAATTCTTCTTTAAATCAGTCCACCTGTCCACCATCTTTAAAACTGTCCAAATTAATGGTGAAGGAGTTACTAGTGAGTCTAAGAAAATACGAGATTTACTATAGTTCCGTGTTAAATAGAGTGCTTCAGATTTGTTGGCAGAGTCATCAGTAGCCAAGAATTTTTTTGGGGGGGGGATACATCTTACCGACTGGCTTTTCATTTTCACCTATTGATTGAGTGATAGTTTTATTAAAATTGTTTCGTTTTTTTTACCAACGGATGCCAATATTTATGTTTTGATTTTATTTAATTTATTTCCGTAAGGCGATTTAAATAAAAAATATAAAAAAATCAAGCCAGTATAATATTGGAGCTTCGCGCCGCTACTAACCCCGTTTTTTATACAGACGGACTAAAAGATAGGGGGCTCTCCTCCCACATATGTGACGCCTCTGCCCGATGGTTTACGGCTGTGACAGGCTCTTATGAAATTGAATCACATAAGTCCTTAAGAAAAGTAATTTCTGGAAGAACAAATATACTTACTTTTTAAAATTGTACTGGTACTATTGCTTGAAATTTTAAGTTATTAAAAGCAACAAAAAACTTTATTACTCAGAAGGCTTTTTACATGTAGAGTTTCTTTGTGTTAGCACTATTCGACAGGTAATAACACACGTCTTTTTATGATCTTTAATCCTCCATGCAGAGCTTTCACTAAATTGTTAGAACATTGTAGCAGCCCCATCACTTCACTTACACAACTTGCAAAATAGATACTTTGCAACAGACAAAACATCAAATTAAGTATGAAAGGCTTGAAATAAATGGGAAGAAAAACTACTTGATTTTGCCGCTTGTATAATTTTTGACAGTTATGAATAGCATTATTACTCAAATCTCATATTTTTTCAATTCCTTTATATTCTTAGAGGTTCCTCTTTCTGTCTTGATATGTAACAAGACAAGTCTTGGCTTCCTCCGTTTTTGTTTAAAATAAAATATATTTTTATAATTCTAAATCTTTTAGACCATAGATTATTATACCATAAATTAATTTTTATTTTCTTGCCATCTATTTGGAAATTCTAAGCGAAATTCTCTAGATGGCCAAAAGCATGAAAAGGATATACACAGTAAGTTCAAATTTTTTAAAAAAAATTTAATTTTATTTGTACACTTAAAGAGACAAGGGAGGAATCTATTATGAGTTTTGGTGACCGAAAGGAGTAGTTGACCATCATCATCCAGAATTGTAGAATTAGGTGAAATTAATTTTGAAAACACTACCAAATTGCGGGAAGAAAAATAATTTGGATGAAAAAAAAATGACTGAATAGTTTTTACATAAAAAATTTACCCTTAATATCGTGAAGAATACAATTGAAAAAGAGCATAATAACTTCAATCATTACGATGGCACTGAAGAGAATTAAGGGGTACTTTTATGTTAAACGCAATCTTTTATATATGTCAAACAGGAGACACGAAAGAAAACCCGTTTGTATGGGTTAATTCAAGACACTGCTATACAGTAATGAATGCTTAGCGTGGTTTTAAAATACGTTGACGATATTTAAACTGTTGTTTTTTGGAATTTAGAGGGAGAAAAAGGTACCTAGGTTAGGTTGGGCTACGTATTTAATATATGCTATGCTTTACCCCCATCCCCCCCTAATGTGCAAATATATAGCCCAAATTTGTTTCTACACTATTATATATTCATCCTATTTTATTTTATTTCATTAGCATCAACCAAACTAGCACTAAATAAAAGTTCGTTTATCATAAAAGTTTATTAAGTTCAATTATTATTTAATTTAACACTAATGTTAAAAAATAATTTAAAAACCAAGCACTAATGCATAAAATTAATATTTAGCATTATTATATTTTAAGCAGTGTGTGTTTTGCCCATAAGAGTGTAAATAAAAGTAAAAATGTAAGGATCAAATAAACATATAATTATATTTGACAGTTAAGACGCGTCAAGAACTTATTACTAACAACAACTCTACTAAGAAAAACTCACTGCAGCATACAGCGTTTGACCCCCCACCCCTAATTTCTGCTTGACTCCTAAAAATTTAACAAAAATACTGGTCCTCCTCTTGATCTTGTCTCATTTAATGGTCTAGTTTGTCCATTTGCATATTTTCCTCTAGGTATCATGAAACTGCTAAAAACGCCTTTTGTTTCCAACTCATTACACTTGGTATTTTATACTTAGCTATCTTTATTGTGTAATTTTGCATCCGTCATAAAAAATAAACGGCTGAAAGGTGATACTGCTCTTTTCAACTATGTGGAATATAATGGTTATTCCAAGATTTTGATCAAATGACCTTGGAAGGGAGCTGGATGCCCTCCATTTACTTTTGACTATTTTATTTAAATAAAGACGGATGGTCAAATGAACGGCCGCTCATAGTATATTATATACTATCAAAAGAAGCTTTCGATCAAATGGATTTACAAAATGTAATGGGATGAATTTACAAAATGTGTCCCTTTTTTTGCCATTTAATGCCCCATATTTCTAGAATATACCTTTATACGTAATTTTTTTTTCTAGGCCGTTACATGGGAATAGGTTTTTTCGACATAAAATGTGTCCAGTTGGGAACTGTGCTTACAACATATCTTTTGATCATAAATACAACTGCTATTGAAAACACAACCTTTCTTTTAAAAGATTTAAATATAGATACACTATACAGAGAAATTGACATGATTTTGTAGTCTAACTAAATAGCCGAATTCATACACCGAAATTGAAAACCCTGTTTAGCGCCCCAATTTAGAAAAAACAGGCTTTAACCAGAACTCAATTAAAGGACTCTTCCAAAATTGTAATGCAAAAGAATGCGCTTATTCAGTTTTCTTCAGAATGGACTCAGATTTTCCTTCGTTTATCATGTTTTCTCTACAAGAATATGCCTAACAAATCAATCTTTTTCACTGATAGTAAGGAGCAACTTAAGACTTAAAAAAAACAGAAATTATTACGAATATAATAGGGGTGCCCCTCCTCAATACCTCGTTCTTTGTGCTTAAGTTTGACGTTTTGTTCCAATTTTTTAAGAATGACTCATGATACACAAAGGTCATTTATTTAGAATAATGAACATTTTTAAATTTTAAAAAACTTTAGCTTAATGTTCATGGTGCTAGGTCTAGTAGAACACTGCTATGGTTTACCTTCTCACAGTTATATTCTCATGATTTTTTCAAAGTTCATTTTGGATTTCTTCCTTTAAATGCAAGAGTTGGAATATTTCAGTAGTGTTTTGTATTGGTTTACATTGTTACAGTACTATTCTCTTGATTTTTTCAAAGTTCATTTTGGATTTTTACATTCTCTTGATTTTTCAAATTTCATTTTGAATTTCTTTCATGAAATGCAAGAGTTGGAATATTTCAGTAGTGTCTTGTTGTGCTTTACCTGTCACTGTTACATTCTCTTGATTTTTCAAAGTTCATTGTGGATTTATTTCCTTGAAATGCAAGAGTTGGAATATTTCAGTAGTGTTTTTTGTGCTTTACCTTGTCACAGTTATATTCTCTTGATTTTTCAAAGTTCATTTTGAATTTCTTTCGTGAAATGCAAGAGTTGGAACATTTCAGTAGTGTTTCGTAGAGGTTTACCATGTCACAGATACATTCTCTTAATTTTTCAAAGTTCATTTTGAATTTTTTCGTGAAAGGCAAGAGTTGGATTATTTCAGTAGTGTCTTGTTGTGGTTTAACTTGTCACAGTTACATTCTCTTGATTTTTCAAAGTTCATTTTGGATTTCTTTCGTTGAAATGCAAGAGTTGGAATATTTCAGTAGTGTTTTATCGTGGTTTACCTTGTCGAAGTTACATTCTCATGATTTTTAAAAGTTCATTTTTGGATTTCTATCGTTGAAATGCAAGAGTTTGGATTATTTCAGTAGTGTCTTGTCATGGTATACCTTGTCATAGTTACATTTTCTTAATTTTTCAAAGTTCATTTTGAATTTCTTTCGTTGAAATGCAAGAGTTGGAATATTTCAGTAGTGTTATGTCGTGGTTTACCATGTCACAGTTACATTCTCTTGATTTTTCAAAGTTCATTTTGAATTTCTTTCATGAAATGCAAGAGTTGAATATTTCAGTAGTGTTTTATCGTGGTTTTACCTTGGCCCAGTTACATTCTATTGATTTTTCAAAGTTCATTTTGGGTTTCTTTCCTTGAAATGCAAGAGTTGGAATATTTCAGTGGTGTTATGTTGTGCTTTACCTTGTCACAGTCACTTGCTCTTGATTTTTTCAAAGTTCATTTTGAATTTCTTTCGTGAAATGCAAGAGTTGGAATATTTCAATAGTGTTTTGTCGTGGTTTACCATGTCACAGTTACATTCTCTTGATTTTTCAAAGTTCATTTTGAATTTCTTTCATGAAATGCAAGAGTTGGAATATTTCAGTAGTGTTTTATCGTGGTTTACCTTGGCCCAGTTACATTCTATTGATTTTTCAAAGTTCATTTTGGGTTTCTTTCCTTAAAATGCAAGAGTTGGAATATTTCAGTGGTGTTATGTGTGCTTTACCTTGTCACAGTTACATGCTCTTGATTTTTCAAAGTTTATTTTGAATTTCTTTCGTGAAATGCAAGAGTTGGAATATTTCATCCAAGTTGAATTTTCAAATTTCAATATTTCAGCCTTCGCCAAGTCGTCCTCAGTGCTAAAAAAAAAACGAAAAAAAAATAACAAAATCTAAGTTTCGAAGGGAACTTGACAAGAAGAGAAAAAGATACTGAATAAAAAAAAAACAGCCAGAAATCAATGAAAAAGGATTCACCAATTAGGTTGAACAAGTATTCTTTGCTTTGCAATGGATTTTGCCTGTCTGCAATTTTGGTTTTCATTAGATATACGGACAGGTGTCTTAAATTAGACTGGGCAAAAATATTGATTGAGTCTTTTAATATTAAGTTGCTATCAAAAGACTCATCGAGCTAAAATTTAGAGGACACGCTCCTTAATCCAAACTAATTTTCAGTTAATAATTGTGTTTTAATTACTCTGCCGCACTAGTAGCAGAGAAATAAGATATAACTAACAAGAAAAGGAGCAAACATAATTGTATAAAGCAAGAAAAACTACTTACTGCGCATATTGCAACGCTAACCAAAAGGTGTTGAGGAGCATAAGAAGGAATGAGAGTGAAGGGCCAGATTATTTCTAGGATCCAACTGACGGTTTCTTTTGCTTAGTGCCACTTAGCACTAAGTGCCACATGGATTTTTCAAAGTTCATTTTGAATTTCTTTCATTGAAATGCAAGAGTTGGATTATTTCAGAAGTGTTTTGTCATGGTTTACCTTGTAACAGTTACATTTTCTTAATTTTTCAAAGTTCATTTTGAATTTCTTTCGTTGAAATGCAAGAGTTGGAATATTTCAGTAGTCTTGTGTTGTGCTTTACCTTGTCACAGTTACATGCTCTTGATTTTTCAAAGTTCATTTTGAATTTCTTTCGTGAAATGCAAGAGTTGGAATATTTCAGTAGTGTTTTGTCGTGGTTTTACCATGTCACAGTTACGTTCTCTTGATTTTTCAAAATTCATTTTGAATTTCTTTCGTGAATTGGAAGAGTTGGAAATATTTCACTAGTGTTTATTCGTGGTTTACCATGTCACAGTTACATTCTCTTAATTTTTCAAAGTTCATTTTGAATTTCTTTCGTTTCAGTAGTGTTTTGTCGTGGTTTACCATGTCACAGTTACATTCTCTTAATTTTCATAGTTCATTTTGAATTTCTTTCGTTGAAATGCAAGAGTTGGAATATTTCAGTAGTGTTTATGTTGTGCTTTACCTTGTCACAGTTACATGCTCTTGATTTTTTCAAAGTTCATTTTGAATTTCTTTCGTGAAATGCAAGAGTTGGAATATTTCAGTAGTGTTTTGTCGTGGTTTACCATGTCAGAGTTACATTCTCTTAATTTTTCAAAGTTCATTTTGAATTTCTTTCATTTCAGCAGTGTTTTGTCGTGGTTTACCATGTCACAGTTACATTCTCTTAATTTTTCAAAGTTCATTTTGAATTTCCTTCGTTGAAATGCAAGAGAATGAGAATTAATCTGTAATATACATGCAAGAGAATGTAATGTATCTTCAAGAGAAAGAGAATGTATCTGTGACACTGTAAACCACTATGAAAAACTACTGAAATATTCCAACCCTTGCATTTCACGAAAGTAATTCAAAATGAACTTTGAAAAATCAAGAGAATGTAACTGTGACAAGGTAAACCATGACAAAACACTACTAAAATATTCCAACTCTTGCATTTTACGAAAGAAATTCAAATTAACTTTGAAAAATCAAGAGAATGTAACTGTGACAAGGTATACCATGACAAAAACACTACTGAAATATTCCACCTCTTGTATTTCAACGAAAGAGATCCAAAATGAACTTTGAAAAATCAAGAGAATGTAATTGTGACAAGGTAAATCACGACAAGACACTACTAAAATATTCCAACTCTTGCATTTCAACGAAAGAAATTCAAAATGAACTTTGAAAAATTAAGATAATGTAACTGTGACAAGGTAAACCACAACAAAACACTACTGAAATAATCCAACTCTTGCATTTCAATGAAAGAAATTCAAAATGAACTTTGAAAAATCATGAGAATGTAACTGTGAGATGGTAAACCATGACAAAAACACTACTGAAATATTCCAACTCTTGCATTTCAACGAAAGAAATCCAAAATGAACTTTGAAAAATCAAGAGAATGTAACTGTGAGATGATGAACCACGACAAAACACTACTGAAATATTCCATCTCTTGCATTTCAATGAAAGAAATTCAAAATGAACTTTGAAAAATCAAGATAATGTAACTGTGGCAAGGTAAACCATGACAAAACACTACTGAAATATTCCATCTCTTGCATTTCAATGAAAGAAATTCAAATGAACTTTGAAAAATCAAGATAATGTAACTGTGGCAAGGTAAACCATAAACAAAACACTACTGAAATATTCCAACTCTTGCATTTCACGAAAGAAATCAAAATGAACTTTGAAAAACTTTGAAAAATCAAGAGAATGTAAACTGTGACAAGGTAAACCATAACAAACACTGCTGAAATATTCCAGCTCTTGCATTTCACGAAAGAAATTCAAAATGAACTTTGAAAAACTTTGAAAAAATCAAGAGAATGTCGTGACAAGGTAAACCATAACAAAACACTATTGAAGTATTCCAACTCTTGCATTTTCAAAAAATCAAGAAAATATTAGAAATTGAAATTATAATTTTTAACTTTGATTTAAAAACTTTGAAAAAAAATCAAGAAATGTAACTGTGACAAGGTAAACACATAACAAAACACTACTGAAATATTCCAACTCTTTGCATTTCAATTGTTATTATTAATAATTAATTTATAAATTTATATAGAAATTGTTTTAAATTTTTAATTTGATATTCAAAATGAACTTTGAAAAATCAAGAAAATGTAACTATTTTTTTACAAGGTAAACACAAAAAAACACTACTGAAATATTCCAACTCTTGCATTTCAATGAAAGAAATTAAAAAATGAACTTTGAAAAATCAAGAGAATGTAAGTTTGACAAGGTAAACCACAACGAACACTACTGAAAAATCCAACTCTTGCATTTCAATGAAATAAATTCAAAGTGAACTTTGAAAAAAATCTGAGAATGTAACTGTGACAAGGTAAACCACGACAAAACACAAACGCTGAAATATTCCAAACTCTGGCATTTCAACGAAAGAAATTCAAAATGAACTTTGAAAAATCAAGAGAATGTAACTTTGACAAGGTATAACCATGACAAAAACACGACTGAAATATTCCACCTCTTGTATTTCAACGAAAGAGATCCAAAATGAACTTTGAAAAATCAAGAGAATGTAATTGTGACAAGGTAAATCACGACAAGACACTACTAAATATATTCCAACTCTTGCATTTCAACGAAAGAAATTCAAAATGAACTTTGAAAAATTAAGATAATGTAACTGTAACAAGGTAAACCACTACAAAACACTACTGAAATAATCCAACTCTTGCATTTCAATGAAAGAAATTCAAAATGAACTTTGAAAAATCATGAGAATGTAACTGTGAGATGGTAAACCATGACAAAACACTACTGAAATATTCCAAGTCTTGCATTTCAACAAAAGAAATTAAAAATGAACTTTGAAAAAATTTAAGAAAATGTAACTGTGACAAGGTAAACCATAACAAAACACTACTGAAATATTCCAACTCTTGCATTTCAACGAAAGAAATTAAAAATGAACTTCGAAAAATCAAGAAGAAAATGTAACCGTGACAAGGTAAACCATAACAAAACACTACTGAAATATTCCAACTCTTGCATTTCAACGATAGAAATCTAAAAAAAAAAAAAAAAAAAAAAATGAACTTTTAAAAATCATGAGAATGTAACTGTGACAAGGTAAACCACGATAAAACACAACTGAAATATTCCAACTCTTGCATTTCAACGAAAAAAATCCAAAATGAACTTTGAAAAATCAAGAGACTGTAACTGTGACAAGGTAAACCACAACAAGACACTACTGAAATAATCCAATTCTTGCCTTTCACGGACAAAATTCAAAATGAACTTTGAAAAATTAAGAGAATGTATCTGTGACATGGTAAACCACTACGAAACACACTACTGAAATATTCCAACTCTTGCATTTCACGAAAGAAATTCAAATTGAACTTTGAAAAATCAAGAGAATGTAACTCTGACAAGGTAAAGCAAAACAAAACACTACTGAAATATTCCAACTCTGGCATTTCAACGAAAGAAATTCAAAATTAACTTTGAAAAATCAAGAATGTAACTGTGACAAGGTATACCCATGACAAAAACACTACTGAACTATTCCACCTCTTGTATTTCAACGAAGAGATCCAAAATGAACTTTGAAAAATCAAGAGAATGTAATTGTGACAAGGTAAATCACGACAAGACACTACTAAAATATTCCAACTCTTGCATTTCAACGAAAGAAATTCAAAATGAACTTTGAAAAATTAAGATAATGTAACTGTGACAAGGTAAACCACAACAAAACACTACTGAAATAATCCAACTCTTGCATTTCAATGAAAGAAATTCAAAATGAACTTTGAAAAATCAAGAGAGTGTAACTGTGAGATGGTAAAACCATGACAAAACACTACTGAAATATTCCAACTCTTGCATTTCAACAAAAGAAATCCAAAATGAACTTTGAAAAATCAAGAGAATGTAACTGTGAGATGGTGAACCACGACAAAACACTACTGAAATATTCCATCTCTTGCATTTCAATGAAAGAAAATTCAAAATGAACTTTGAAAAATCAAGATAATGTAACTGTGGCAAGGTAAACCATGACAAGACACTACTGAAATATTCCAAGTCTTGCATTTCAACAAAAGAAATTAAAAATGAACTTTGAAAAAATTAAGAGAATGTAACTGTGACAAGGTAAACCATAACAAAACACTACTGAAATATTCCAACTCTTGCATTTCACGAAAGAAATTCAAAATGGACTTTGAAAAAACTTTGAAAAAATCAAGAGAATGTAGCTGTGACAAGGTATACCATAACAAAACACGACTGAAATATTCCACCTCTTGCATTTCACGAAAGAAATTCAAAATGAACTTTGAAAAACTTTGAAAAAATCAAGAGAATGTAACTGTGACAAGGTAAAGCACAACAAAACACTACTGAAATATTCCAACTCTTGCATTTCAATGAAAGAAATTAAAAAATGAACTTTGAAAAATCAAGAGAATGTAAGTTAGACAAGGTAAACCACAACAAAACACTACTGAAATAATCCAACTCTTGCATTTCAATGAAATAAATTCAAAGTGAACTTTGAAAAAATCATGAGAATATAACTGTGACAAGGTAAACCACGACAAAACACTACTGAAATATTCCAACTCTGGCATTTCAACGAAAGAAATACAAAATGAACTTTGAAAAATTAAGAGAATGTAACTGTGACAAGATAAACCACGACAAAACACTACTGAATAATGTAAACTCTTGCATTTCAATGAAAGAAATTCAAAATGAACTTTGAAAAATATCAAAAAAATGTAACTGTGACATGTAAACCATGACTAAACACTAGTAAAATATTCCAACTCTTGCATTTCAACGAAAGAAATCCAAATTGAACTTTGAAAAATCAAGAGAATGTAACTGTGAGATGGTAAACCATGATAAAACACTGCTGAAATATTCCAACTCTTGCATTTCAATGAAAGAAATTCAAAATGAACTTTGAAAAAATCAATAGAATGTAACTGTGGCAAGGTAAACCATGACAAAACACTACTGAAATATTCCAACTCTTGCATTTCAACGTAAAAAATTAAAAAATGAACTTTGCAAAATCAAGAGAATGTAACCGTGACAAGGTAAACCATAACAAAACACTACTGAAATATTCCAACTCTTGCATTTCAACGATAGAAATCCAAAAATGAACTTTTAAAAATCATGAGAATGTAACTGTGACAAGGTAAACCACGATAAAACACAACTGAAATATTCCAACTCTTGCATTTCAACGAAAGAAATCCAAAATGAACTTTCAAAAATCAAGAGAATGTAACTGTGACAAGGTAAACCACAACAAGACACTACTGAAATAATCCAACTCTTGCCTTTCACGAACAAAAATTCAAAATGAACTTTGAAAAATTAAGAGAATGTATCTGTGACATGGTAAACCACTACGAAACACTACTGAAATATTCCAACTCTTGCATTTCACGAAAGAAATTCAAATTGAACTTTGAAAAATCAAGAGAATGTAACTCTGACAAGGTAAAGCACAACAAAACACTACTGAAATATTCCAACTCTTGCATTTCAAGGAAAGAAATCCACAATGAACTTTGAAAAATCAAGAGAATGTAACAGTGACAAGGTAAAGCGCAACAAGACACTACTGAAATATTCCAACTCTTGCATTTCATGAAAGAAATTCAAAATGAACTTTGAAAAATCAAGATAATGTAAAAATCCAAAATGAACTTTGAAAAATCAAGAGAATGTTACTGTGACAATGTAAAGCACGACAAAACACTACTGAAATATTCCAACTCTTGCATTTCAAGGAAAGAAATCCAAAATGAACTTTGAAAAAACAATAGAATGTAACTGGGACAAGGTAAAACACGATAAAACACTACTGAAATATTCCCACTCTTGCCTTTGACGAAAGAAATTCAATATGAACTTTGAAAAATCAACAGAATGTAACTGTGACAAGGTAAACCATAAAAAAAAAAACACTATTGAAATATTCCAACTCTTGCATTTCACGAAAAAAATTCAAAATGAACTTTGAAAAATCAAGAGAATGTAACTGTGACAAGGTAAACCTTGACAAAACACTACTGAAATATTCCAACTCTTGCATTTCAAGGAAAGAAATCCACAATGAACTTTGAAAAATCAAGAGAATGTAACTGTGACAAGGTAAACCATGACAAAACACTACTGAAATATTCCAACTCTTGCATTTAAAGGAAGGAAATCCAAAATGAACTTTGAAAAAAACAATAGAATGTAACTGGGACAAGGTAAAACACGATAAAACACTACTGAAATATTCCCACACTCTTGCCTTTGACGAAAGAAATTCAATATGAACTTTGAAAAATCAACAGAATGTAACTGTGACAAGGTAAACCATAAAAAAAACACTATTGAAATATTCCAACTCTTGCATTTCACGAAAAAAATTCAAAATGAACTTTGAAAAATCAAGAGAATCTAACTGTGACAAGGTAAAGCACAACAAAACACTACTGAAATATTCCAACTCTTGCATTTCAATGAAAGAAATTAAAAAATGAACTTTGAAAAAAATCAAGAGAATGTAAGTTTGACAAGGTAAACCACAACAAAACACTACTGAAATATTCCAACTCTTGCATTTCAATGAAATAAATTCAAAATGAACTTTGAAAAAATCATGAGAATGTAACTGTGACAAGGTAAACCACGACAAAACACTACTGAAATATTCCAACTCTGGCATTTCAACGAAAGAAATTTCAAAATGAACTTTGAAAAATTAAGAGAATGTAACTGTGACAAGGTAAAACCACGACAAAACACTACTGAAATAATGCAACTCTTGCATTTCAATGAAAAAAATTCAAAATGAACTTTGAAAAATCAAAAAAATGTAACTGTGACATGGTAAACCGTGACTAAACACTAGTGTGAAATATTCCAACTCTTGCATTTCAACGAAAGAAATCCAAATGAACTTTGAAAAATCAAGAGAATGTAACTGTGAGATGGTAAACCATGATAAAACACTACTGAAATATTCCAACTCTTGCATTTCAACGATAGAAATCTAAAAATGAACTTTTAAAAATCATGAGAATGTAACTGTGACAAGGTAAACCACGATAAAACACAACTGAAATATTCCAAACACTCTTGCATTTCAACGAAAAAAATCCAAAATGAACTTTGAAAAATCAAGAGACTGTAACTGTGACAAGGTAAACCACAACAAGACACTACTGAAATAATCCAACTCTTGCCTTTCACGGACAAAATTCAAAATGAACTTTGAAAAATTAAGAGAATGTATCTGTGACATGGTAAACCACTACGAAACACTACTGAAATATTCCAACTCTTGCATTTCACGAAAGAAATTCAAATTGAACTTTGAAAAATCAAGAGAATGTAACTCTGACAAGGTAAAGCACAACAAAACACTACTGAAATATTCCAACTCTTGCATTTCAAGGAAAGAAATCCACAATGAACTTTGAAAAAGTTATGAGAATGTAACTGTGAGAAGCTAAACCATGACAAAACACTACTGAAATATTCCAACTCTGGCATTTCAACGAAAGAAATCCAAAATGAACTTTGAAAAATCAAGAGAATGTAACAGTGACAAGGTAAAGCACAACAAGACACTACTGAAATATTCCAACTCTTGCATTTCAAGGAAAGAAATCCAAAATGAACTTTGAAAAAAGTCATGAGAATGTAACTGTGAGAAGGTAAACCATAACAAAAACACTACTGAAATATTCCAACTCTTGCATTTCAACGAAAGAAATCCAAAATGAACTTTGAAAAATCAAGAGAATGTAACTGTGACAAGGTAAAGCACAACAAGACACTACTGAAATAATCCAACTCTTGCATTTCAACGAAAAAAATTCAAAATGAACTTTGAAAAACTAAGGAATGTATCTGTGATATGGTAAACCACTACGAAGCACTACTGAAATATTCCAACTCTTGCATTTCACGAAAGAAATTCAAAATGAACTTTGAAAAAATCAAGAGAATGTAACTGTGACAAGGTAAACCTTGACAAAACACTACTGAAATATTCCAACTCTTGCATTTCAAGGAAAGAAATCCACAATGAACTTTGAAAAATCAAGAGAATGTAACTGTGACAAGGTAAACCACGACAAAACACTACTGAAATATCCAACTCTTGCATTTCAAGGAAGGAAATCCAAAATGAACTTTGAAAAAACAATAGAATGTAACTGGGACAAGGTAAAACACGATAAAACACTACTGAAATATTCCACTCTTGCCTTTGACGAAAGAAATTCAATATGAACTTTGAAAAATCAACAGAATGTAACTGTGACAAGGTAAACCATAAAAAAACACTATTGAAATATTCCAACTCTTGCATTTCACGAAAAAAATTCAAAATGAACTTTGAAAAATCAAGAGAATCTAACTGTGACAAGGTAAAGCACAACAAAACACTACTGAAATATTCCAACTCTTGCATTTCAATGAAAGAAATTAAAAATGAACTTTGAAAAATCAAGAGAATGTAAGTTTGACAAGGTAAACCACAACAAAACACTACTGAAATATTCCAACTCTTGCATTTCAATGAAATAAATTCAAATGAACTTTGAAAAAATCATGAGAATGTAACTGTGACAAGGTAAACCACGACAAAACACTACTGAAATATTCCAACTCTGGCATTTCAAACGAAAGAAATTCAAATGAACTTTGAAAAATTAAGAGAATGTAACTGTGACAAGGTAAACCACGACAAAACACTACTGAAATAATGCAACTCTTGCATTTCAATGAAAAGAAATTTCAAAATGAACTTTGAAAATCAAAAAATGTAACTGTGACATGGTAAACCGTGACTAAACACTAGTGAAATATTCCAACTCTTGCATTTCAACGAAAGAAATCCAAAATGAACTTTGAAAAATCAAGAGAATGTAACTGTGAGATGGTAAACCATGATAAAACACTACTGAAATATTCCAACTCTTGCATTTCAACGATAGAAATCTAAAAATGAACTTTTAAAAAATCATGAGAATGTAACTGTGACAAGGTAAACCACGATAAAACACAACTGAAATATTCCAACTCTTGCATTTCAACGAAAAAAATCCAAATGAACTTTGAAAAATCAAGAGACTGTAACTGTGACAAGGTAAACCACAACAAGACACTACTGAAATAATCCAACTCTTGCCTTTCACGGACAAAATTCAAAATGAACTTTGAAAAATTAAGAGAATGTATCTGTGACATGGTAAACCACTACGAAACACTACTGAAATATTCCAACTCTTGCATTTCACGAAAGAAATTCAAACTGAACTTTGAAAAATCAAGAGAATGTAACTCTCACAAGGTAAAGCACAACAAAACACTACTGAAATATTCCAACTCTTGCATTTCAAGGAAAGAAATCCACAATTGAACTTTGAAAAAGTTATGAGAATGTAACTGTGAGAAGCTAAACCATGACAAAACACTACTGAAATATTCCAACTCTGGCATTTCAACGAAAGAAATCCAAAATGAACTTTGAAAAATCAAGAGAATGTAACAGTGACAAGGTAAAGCACAACAAGACACTACTGAAATATTCCAACTCTTGCATTTCATGAAAGAAATTCAAAATGAACTTTGAAAAATCAAGAGAATGTAAAATCCAAAATGAACTTTGAAAAATCAAGAGAATGTTACTGTGACAATGTAAACCACGACAAAACACAACTGAAATATTCCAACTCTTGCATTTCAAGGAAAGAAATCCAAAATGAACTTTGAAAAAGTTATGAGAATGTAACTGTGAGAAGGTAAACCATAACAAAACACTACTGAAATATTCCAACTCTTGCATTTCAACGAAAGAAATCCAAAATGAACTTTGAAAAATCAAGAGAATGTAACTGTGACAAGGTAAAGCACAACAAGACACTACTGAAATAATCCAACTCTTGCATTTCAACGACAAAAAATTCAAAATGAACTTTGAAAAATTAAGAGAATGTATCTGTGATATGGTAAACCACTACGAAACACTACTGAAATATTCCAACTCTTGCATTTCACGAAAGAAAATGAACTTTGAAAAATCAAGAGAATGTAACTGTGACAAGGTAAACCATGACAAAACACTACTGAATTATTCCAACTCTTGCATTTCAAGGAAAGAAATCCACAATGAACTTTGAAAAATCAGAGAATGTAACTGTGACAAGGTAAACCACGACAAAACACTACTGAAATATTCCAACTCTTGCATTTACTACTACTACTACTACTAACAACTCATCGCAGCACCAAGCCGCCTGAGGCCAACACACAGCTACGCACGCTCCTCCTCCACCCCAATCTATTCAAAGCCTCCCTTTTTACACCCGCCCACGAAGTTCCCATTTCCTTTAAATCTTTCTTTATGACGTCCTCCTACCCCAGACGGGGACGACCTGCTTTCCGTTTAGCCCTAGATGGTTGGCCGAAAAGAACAATCTTCGGCAATCTGTCATCCTTCATCCGCACAACATGCCCCAACCACCTCAACCTTTCTTTCATTATAGACCTAGAAAGCGGTATTGAACCACATTTTTCGTATAGCCTATTGTTTGAAAATACGGTCAGTCAGCCGGGTACCCAGAACAATTCTTAAGCAATTTCTCTGGAAAACATCTAGCAAATCTTCATCTGCTTTAAGGAGCGTCCATGCTTCAGAGCCATATTTGACCACTGTCATCACTGTAGCTTCTAAGATTCTAATCTTGGTTTGCAGACTTATCTTCCAATTCTTCGAGACTTTTTTTAACTGTGAAAAAACACCCTGAGCCTTGGCTATTCTATTTTAACATCTTCACTGCTCCCACCATCTTTACTAATAATACTACCAAGATAAGTGAAACTGCCCACCTGATCAATCTTTTCATTACCCAACATCACCTTTTCATCGTCACTTATTCCTAGCCTTAGTGACTTAGTCTTCCTAACATTAATTTTCAAAACCAATACTAGCACCCTGAAACTCGCAAAACCTCTAAAACTTCATTCATTTTGCTCACACTATCATCTAGGATGCTTAAATCATCAGCATAATCAAGTCCAGGAGACTTTTTCCTCACCATTTGATTCCGTGATCTCCCATTGCCCTTCCTGTGCTCCTTAAAAACAAAGTCCATCAAAATAATCCATATAAAGGGGGATAGAACACAACCCTGCTTAACTCCTGATTTAATACAAAACCAGCTGCTAACCTCATTTCCTACCTTAACCGCAGCAGTGTTATTCTCGTACATAGCACTAATCACTTTAATATATTTGTCTGGTATACCATACAAGGATAAAACCTTTACTAAAGCTCCTCTATCAACAGAATCGAACGCTTGCTCATAATCTATAAAACTGAGGACCAAAGGTGTTTGGAAACTTAGGCACTTCTCAATTATTAACCTAAGAGTGAAAATTTGGTCAACACATCCTCTACCTTTTCTAAAACCGCACTGCTCTTCTCTTAAAACTTTGTCTACGGCATCTCTCAGTCTAAAAAGTATCATATTACTAAGCAATTTGCTACCTACAGATACCAGACTAATGCCTCGATAATTACCACCCTCACTTTTATCACCTTTCTTATAAAGTGGCTTAGTTAAGGTTTTCCTAAAATCGTTAGGTACTTCCCCTTTTTCAAAAATCATATTCATAATCTTCAATAACTTATTTCTAACCTCAGAGCCACCATATTTAAGAAACTCATTTACTACCCTATCAGCACCTGGAGCCTTATTATTCTTTAATCCTTTTAGTACTGTTTCTAATTCCTCCTCACAAAACAAATCTTCCTTCACATCCAAGGTATCACAAACTTTTTCATTTTCCTCTATATTTTTTCCTGCAACTCTATCTCGGTTAAGCAAATTCTCAAAATGTTCGGCCCATCTCGCTTTAGCTTTTGCCTTATCGCTAATTGCCACCCCATTCCTATCTTTAACTGGGACAAGTCCGGATTGACTACTACCTCTCAATTTGTTAACGTGCCAGTACAATATTTTACTATTATGCCGTCTAGCTGCATCTTCTAAATCCTCGGCAATTTTATCCATGGCCTCCACTTCACACCTCCTTAGTTCATATTTCAATGCTTTCTCCACTTTCTTTTACATTTCTTTTGTTTTCATGTGATCTATCACTCAGATAATTCTTGTACAAGTCCTTTCTCCTTTCTATTAAACTTAAAGCTTTTTCACTAATATTCTTAGCTGCAGTTCTAGCTTTCTTCCCTAATACACCTTCAGCAACTTCACAAATTATTTTTCTAAAATTATTCCAACCATCTTCCACATTATCAAATTTTAAACTCTCAAGTTTAGTATTCAACTGTTCCTGGAAAGTTTCTCTCAAATTCTCATCCTGGAGTCTACTAACATCATAACTTCCCGGGAGGTAATTACCCTTCCGATATTTCAGCTTTAAATTAACCCTTGACACTACTAGATGGTGATCTTTACTTTTAACATCAATAACAGCACTCCTATATACCCTAGTATCTTGTATTGATCCTGCCAGTCTTTGGGTTTACTATAACATAATCAATAAGGTTTGCTGTCTTACCATCACGTGAATACCATGTTAGCTTATGTGCCATTTTATGACCAAACACCGTATTGGTTATAACTAGATTGTTATACCTACAAAATTGCAAAAGTCTGTATCCATTACTGTTTTCTTTTCCTATACCAAATTTACCTAAGCTGGGATACCATCTATCCTTATTTCTACTAACCTGGGCGTTAAAATCTCCCAGTAATAACATTGTATTTCTACCTGGGACCTTGTCTATTTGCTCCTGTAACTGTAAGTGAAATTCATCTGAGTCACTAGTATCTCCATCAGTCGGTTCTACAGGGGCGTATACTACTATAACTGATACCTTGAACTTTCTAGTCATAAAATGAGCAATTAGTATTCTATTATTAATACCTTCCCAGCCTAAACAAGACTTAGCAGCTTCCTTATTCATCATGAGCCCTACTCCCTGTCTATGTAACCCATCCTTCCTGCCTGAGTAAACAAATTCTATATCACCTAATTTCATGCTTCCTACCCCTGGGATATGAGTTTCTGAAACTCCTAAAATACAGTTCAAATCGTCTGAATTCGTCAGTCAAAATGTTGATACGATAGTCATTTTTTAATGTCGTAACATTCCAAGTTCCAATTTTCATGTTCTTTAAATCATTGAAATTTTTTTCGCCTCAGGAAAAGCAAGGATCCCGGATACCAGTGCAGGACGGGGATCACATATCTTCTCAAGTCTACACCGAAGTGCTTAAGCCGGCTTAGAACCGGACAGCAAGAAGTCCCTGGGACCTCCAAGAATGGAGGCTTTGTGCAATCCTGGGCCCATCTTGGTCACAACATGGTTTTCAGCGCTTGGCGATGCTCTTCTATCAACAAGAGTCGAAATCCTGCACAGACAATCTCAAGCCTATTACCTCCGACTCATTATATATTCATGCCTACAAATATTATGCTACTACGGGGAGGCAACCCGTAATAGATAAATTAGCTAGGAAGAGGTTTTTCAGCCCAAAGACGCCCATCAAAACATACCAATCCCAGAAGAATTGTCCATTAGTCAGAATCCCGTGCGAATGCTGTGTCGTTTACTAGGCTATAATTTCCTCGAGGGGCGCCCCTCCTCAAGTGGGAATAGAGTTGACCGCAAGGTCCCCAGTCTTGCAGGTACCCCGAAAAGGTCGAGGCAGCCCTTTGCAGAGGCCGTTGTCCATAGATCTGGATCTTACGCCTGCCACAGTTGTCCTCCTATAGAGGATCCTCCCGCGATGGTGTTCTGCATCACCATGTAATTTAACCCATTGCTGGGAGAAGGTTTGCAACTCATGGAACTTGTGGATAAACCAGTGGGCTCTTTTGAGTGTACATTTGAGGGGCCTTCTTCCTCCTCCGCCTGTATTTATGACCCCGGGCAAGGGTGCCCCAGATTCTATTATGGACCCCCAGGGACAAGGTCCCCCCTTGGTCCATGCCTCCTATGGAGGTACCCTACATATCTGTAGAGCGTTCCCCTATCGCCACCTGGGGACATGCTGAATGGCCTGGGGGAGGCCAGATAAACGGATCACTTTTGTTTTGCAAAGGCAATAACTCAGTGACATATTTAACCTACTACTTATAAATATACATAACTCACTGACTAGGCCTATATATGTTATATACAGAAATATATAACTCAGTGACACATTTAACCTACTACTTATAAGTATGTGTAACTCACAGACTAGGTCTATATATGTTATATACAGAAATATATAACTGAGTGATATATTTAGCCTACTACTTATAAATATGTGTAACTGACTGACTAGGCATATAAGTTATATACAGAAATATATAACTCAGTGACATATTTAGCCTACTACTTAAAATATGTGTAACTCACTGACTAGGCCTATATAAGTTATATACAGAAATATATAACTCAGTGACATATTTAGCCTACTACTTATAAATATGTGTAACTCACTGACTAGGCCTATCTAAGTTATATACAGAAATATATAACTGAGTGACATATTTAGCCTACTACTCATAAATATGTGTAACTCACTGACTAGGCCTATATATCCTTTTAGTACTGCGTTTATTCCCATTTTAATACTTTAAATATAAAACAAAAGAGAAACTCACATCTAAAAAATTCAAATCATTCCATATCAAGGAATGATTTGAAGGATTTCAAGGAAGGAAATCCAAAATGAGCTTTGAAAAATCAATAGAATGTAACTGGGTCAAGGTAAAACACGATAAAACACTACTGAAATATTCCAACTCTTGCCTTTGACGAAATAAATTCAATATGACATTGAAAAATCAAGAGAATGTAACTGTGATAAGGTAAAGCACAACGAAAAACTACTGAAATATTCTAACTCTTGCATTTCAACGAAAGAAATCCAAAATGAACTTTGAAAAATCAAGAGAATGTAACTGTGACAAGGTAAAGCACAACAAGACACTACTGAAATATTCCAACTCTTGCATTTCAACAAAATAAATTCAAAATGAACTTTGAAAAATTAAGATAATGTAACTGTGACAAGGTAAACCACGACAAAACACTACTGAAATAATCCAACTCTGCATTTCAATGAAAGAAATTCAAAATGAACTTTGAAAAATCATGAGAATGTAACTGTGAGATGGTAAACCATGACAAAACACTACTGAAATATTCCAACTCTTGCATTTCAACGAAAGAAATCCAAAATGAACTTTGAAAAATCAAGAGAATGTAACTTTGAGATGGTGAACCACGACAAAACAATACTGAAATATTCCAACTCTTGCATTTCAATGAAAGAAATTCAAAATGAACTTTGAAAATCAAGAGAATGTAACTGTGGCAAGGTAAACCATGACAAGACACTACTGAAATATTCCAAGTCTTGCATTTCAACGAAAGAAATTAAAAATGAACTGAAATATTCCAACTCTTGCATTTCACGAACCACGACAAAACACTACTGAAACGAAAGAAATTCAAAATGAACTTTGAAACATTAAGAGAGTGTAACTGTGACATGGTAAACCACGAATAAACACTACTGAAATATTCCAACTCTTGCAATTCACGAAAGAAATTCAAAATGAACTTTGAAAAATCAAGAGAACGTAACTGTGACATGGTAAACCACGACAAACACTACTGAAATATTCCAACTCTTGCATTTCACGAAAGAAATTCAAAATGAACTTTGAAAAATCAAGAGCATGTAACTGTGACAAGGTAAAGCACAACATTACACAATTGAAATATTCCAACTCTTGCATTTCAACGAAAGAAATTCAAAATGAACTTTGAAAAATTAAGAAAATGTAACTGGTACAAGGTAAACCATGACAAAAAACACTACTGAAATAATCCAACTCTTGCATTTCAATGAAAGAAATTCAAAATGAACTTTGAAAAATCAAGAGAATGTAAAAATCCAAAATGAACTTTGAAAAAAAAAAGTAAAAAAAAAAGTTTGGGGGGGGGGGGGGGGGGGGGGGGGGTTTGGAGGGAGGATGGAGGGATATGGGTTGTAGGGATGGTGGAGGGATAGGGTTGAGGGATAGGGGTAGGACTTGGGGCCCAAGTATCAGAAGAAATTGTTTGTCTAGTATGCATCTCAAATCATCGTGGTATGCATATTCTCATGATGATGCCATAAAAAATGCCCCGAAACATGTCACTTTTAACACCTCTCAAAAATCCAATGATAAATCGAATGTGCTTGAACTTGTTCCAGTTCAATGGAATGAACCTGTTACGATATTGTAAGGCTTAACATCAGTTGGGCAATGTCCCAGAAACAATTCATTGGATGTATTTCTAAAATAATAATATGTTCAATCACTTGTTGGTTCAGTCGATTAACGTTTCGTTCTTTTACCTTAGGAAATCACTGGTCTCACGTTCGATTCCTACATCAAACCTAAATTTCATAAAAAATCAATGGGAAGATACTTAGAATGTAAAAAATCTTAAAAAAAAGTTAAAAAAAAAGTTAAAAAAAGTTAAAAAAAAAAGTTAAAAAAAAAGTTAAAAAAAGTTAAAAAAAAAGTAATAAAAAAAGTTAAAAAAAGTAAAAAAAATTAATTTAATTATGTAAATTAATTTAATTATGTAAATTAATTAATAATAAATTAATTTATGTAAATTAGTTCAAGGTTAAACATAAGTCAACCACGCCTAACAAATTAAATTACAAAAAGAATTTCACAATTTCAGACAAAGGATTCATTACGCACTTTGAACAGAAACAACACGAATTTTCACGATGGTTGAATTCCGGTCATTACACTGTCTGCTTGTATGGTGGTACACTGCGCTTGAAACTGTTATAGCTATATAGGAGACACACCCCGCTCTTAAATATTATAGCTATATGGGTATCACCCCCGTACTTACCATTAATACCAATACTACTAGTAGGCTACAACCTTGAATTAACCCAATAAAAACGTATATAACTACGGCCCATTTCCAGATTTCTCATTAGCCTATAACCTATAGCCTAGACTAGGTCAGTATTTGCTAGTTTTCGGCTCACTAGGGGTTCGGGTCTAGGCCCCGGGGCCCTATCCCGAATCCCTCCGTCTCCTCGAAAAGTTTGTTTTATAGAATCTAGGGTATGAAAGAAATCCTGCCATTCTGGAATTTTCTAAATTTATATTTTGATAGCCTACAACATTGAATTCTAAGTAGATCATGGTATGTTTTATTTCTTAGCTATCTCATTATGGTACTAGAATAGAACTTTTCTGAAGTTTGAAAATAAAACATTTCAAACATTTCATAACCTACCTGTTATTTGGCACAGCAAGTAATTTGACTCCTTTTTCTTTTGCATTTTTTCGATTAATATCGCACCCTTCGAAAAAGCATCGAACGCCCATTCTGGTTGTTAGCCGGCAGCACTTAATAATAATCAGTTTTCTAAGCACAATACTTCTTCTTCATATCCATATCGCACGATTTACTCTTTAATTTCAACCTGCTAATATTCGATAATTTCCCGGTCACTCGTTGCATGAATCACGCTCTAGCATAATTTATTGGCTCGGAGCGATTAAGTAGTACAGCATTTTGCGTCTTGAGGCGATGAGGTACGCGGGGTCACTTTTGGAGAGTTTTTGTCAGTACTTTTTCCGTAGGTGATTATACTTTGATCATGAAGGAGGCGCTCCCAGGGTGAGGCCTTTCCATTGCACTTTGGATTGGCTGACCCCTGTGATTACCCCAAATAGGGGTAACTCAACAGCATAATTTTTGGTAGTAGGGGAATGCGTTCGCGTTGACCCCTGTCCACACTCTGTAAAGTTCTGTCCTTTGGGCCTCTTTTCTATGTCACGTATTTATCAGTTGTAAAGAAAAGCACACAATTTGATATTGTTAAGACAATAATGGGACATGTAAAATTGATCATTGGGCACTTTTGAAAAAATGAATTTCTTGATAAACTTGCATGTTTGAAATATTACGGAAGAATTGTGCCTAAAATCCAAGCATATGAGAGAGTTGGGCGTATGCTCTATAGATTCCTAATGCATTTTGTTTTTGAAAATACTATGTAATTATTAAATACTGATGTTTAAATTGAACTAGGAATCGAATCAAATTGCTGGAATTTAGATTAAGTCACAAAGGCTAGTCTTAAAAAAGTGAAATGCCCCTGGTCCCCCCCACATTTCAGCAAGTCAATTGCGTTTGCAATATATAAAACTAAAAATTCCTTCACTACCGCCAAGCTTCTTGGAATTGTTAAATAGGGGGGCCTTTGGCGACAGCCATTGATCGACCACTCAGTTAAATTACAATTATTTTTGAGTCTGATTACTCAATATTTATGTTATTTTCTGTGGATGTAGTTTTTGTACCATGAGAGAGAGAGAGAGAAATTTATTCTAAACAAACAATCAATTTAACATAAGTTTAGCGGCCACCCCAAGAAGTAAAAACATGTCCAAGGGGGTGGCAAAAATACACAAACATAACAAAACAATAAAAAAAAAACGAAAAAATATCCTATCTATATCACAGTCCCCAAACAACACCACAAATCTTAAACCTTAACATTTTCATTAAATTTACGATCATATTCATAATCATCACACCCAGGAGCCATAAAATTTACCAATATCATTATTTAAAAAAAAAACCTAAAATTCATACTTACTAAAAAGCATCCCTTTAATTACTATCTTAAACAAAGAAATATCACCTATATTTTTTATATTTTGATCAAGGTGGTTCCAACTTCTGATCCCCCTGTGAAGCAAAGAAAACATCGATCGGGCCGAAACTACCAGTGGAATATTAATCTCTGCAGATGACCTAGTATCATAATCATGGATAGAATATCTCAGGTTAGCCAAGCCATTAAAACACGGGAGGTTTATACCCCTCTGAATCCTAAAAATGAATAGAAGTGTATACAACTCCCGTAATCTGGAAGCTGGCAGTATCTTTACACGCTCATACACGTTTGACCCTTGCTGTGAGGGCTGTGGGGGAGGGGGAGGGGTTGTCATTCTTAAAGACCTAATTTCCAAAACTTTCAACTACGTTGAATAAAATGGCCATCTAAAAATTTTGATTGGATGTGTTTAGAGAAAAGGTGGGCGTGAGAGTGGGGTTAATTGCCCTAAAATTACTTTCGACTATTAAAAGGGACTAGCCCTTTGCACTTCCAACCGAATGAGCCCTTTTTTCAAGTTTCTACGACAAAGATTTCAATATAAGTCGTATATGCCCCTAGGGCATAATTTATAACCCTTACCCTGACGACTGTGTGGGGAATGTCCTGCTCAAAGGTATAATTTCCTGAACTTTAAAACTGCGTGGAACAAAATGGCTATCTCAAAACTTCGATTGGATGTGTTTGGGGAAATTGTGGGCGTGGAAGAGGTGTTAGTTGCCTTCGAATCACTTTCGACCATTAAAAAGGGCATTAGCCAATTCAATTTCCAATCGAATGAGCCTTTTTGAAGTTTCTACGACGTGTTCTATACAAACCTTATATGCCCCCAGTTTTCTTAAACTTATTTTATACCCCTCCCTCCATAAAAATATTCTGGACACGGCCCTATTGGGGGGGGGGGGGGGCAAAAGAGTATTTCTTTAGAGTCCAGGGAGGGGAATTTCGTTGTCTTTTAAATTTCTTTAACAAATATACGTAAAAACAACATGCCGACTTACTATTAATCATTTTAAATGGGTGCGTAGTTAGCAAGGACAAGGGTGACATGTTTGATTTTACCATTTGTGCTTTAGTTTTATAAGATATAAGGGGTTTTCAGTAACATTTTCTGGACAGAAGTGTTTGAGTATATTATATATATATATATATATATATATATATATATAATATATATATATATATATATATATATATATATATATATATATATATATATATATATATATATATATATATATATATATATATATATATATATATATATATATATATATATATATATATATATATATATATATATATATATAGATATATATATATATATATATATATATATATATATATATATATATATATATATATATATATATATATATATATATATATATATATATATATATATATATATATATATATATATATATATATATATATATATAATATATATATATATATATATATATATATATATATATATATATATATATATAATATATATATATAATATATACTCAAACACTAATTTACCCCCTGGTTTCATAGAGTATTCCTTTTTGTCTTGTTCATGTACCCAAATGTGTTACATTTCCCAATTTGCTTACAGAAACACCCTAGTGTTAGGTGTTTTCTCTGACTATTCACTCACTAATTTAGAGCTAAGTCCCTTCTATCAGTCTTAGTTTTTAGATTTAATTTTTTTTTAATTTTTTAGCCGCATTAGAGCAGAGATGCCCCTATTGATCCCACGAGGACCACGTGGTTTATGGTTTTGTCAGTGAGAATTTGAAAAAACAGGAACTTTGTCACATTTATGTCTGTTTTTATGGACTTTGTCAGTGAGAATTTGAAAAAAACAGGAACTTTGTCACATTTTTGTATGTTTTTATGGACTTTGTCAGTGAGAATTTGAAAAAACAGGAACTTTGTCACATTTATGTCTGTTTTTATGGACTTTGTCAGTGAGAATTTGAAAAACAGGAACTTTGTCACTTTCATGGATTATTGAGTCTAATGGGGGTCAAGGTCAATCGATCTGTTGTTTCCGAGCCAAATGTTATGAGTTTCCGGGAAACAGTTAGATCACGTGTTTCCTTCTCAGCCAATCAGAGGGCGTTGTTTGCATAACAATTTGACCTTGAGATTTCGTTTATAACGGGCATGCAATGTGATTCAATTATCAGAAAGTATTGTGACACAATGGATAGAACAATTGACATAATTGATGAGCTTGAGGCCTTGGCAGCCACAATTTACCATGTAAGGGCATTTTTTTCATTTTCAAATAAAATTGTTTTCCTTGGACACCCTCCAGTATATTCAGCTAAAACGTAAATATATTCCTTTACCCTCAAACCCCCCCCCCCCAAACCATACAATCTTTATACTCAATGGAAAACATAAAATATATTCTTTTTACCCTAACCCCCCCCCCCACACTGTTTTTACAAGTATAATTCTTGCCAATAGAAATACCTTTTCGTTAAATTCCACTTTTTATTCTCCTTGGTCACCCTCCAGTATATTCAGCTAAAGTGTCTGCTGACTTCTGTTAATTTTTAATGAAAATCCCGTTCTGTTTTGACACAATCTCCAGCACGAGGCCCGCCTATTATTAGCTGACACCCTTTCCGGTTTACAAACGCGGTCAACGAAACTATTCTTCCGTCAAAATTAAAACAGTTTCAGACAATAATTAAGCTAGGCCTACACAACCTGTATGGAAGTAGAGAAAACAAGTTATTTTCAAATTAGGGTCTAACAATATCCCCCCTCCCCCTCCCCCATTGTCTTACAATCCCAAATTCTTGCAAAAAGAAATACCTTTTCGATAAATTCATTCCCTCTATATTTCCAGCTAAATCCCCCCCCACAAACCATACAATCTTTATACTCAATGCAAAACATAAAATATATTCTTTTACCCTCAACCCCCCCCATTGTCTTACAATCCCAAATTCTCACAAATAGAAATACCTTTTCGATAAATTCCAGTTTTTTATTTTCCAACTAAATCCCCCCCCCCCACAAACCATGCAATCTTTATAGTCACTAGAAAACGTAAATATATTCTTTTACCCTCAACCCCCCCCCTCCACACTGTTTTTACAAGTATAATTCTCGCAATACAAATATCTTTTCGATAAATTCCTTCCCTCTATATTTCCAGCTAAATCCCCCCCCCCAACAAACCATACAATCTTTATACTCAATGCAAAAGGTAAATATATTCTTTTACCCTCAAAACCTAACCACCGCAAATAGAAATACCTTTTCGTTAAATTTAGCCTTTCTCTGTGACATCCGTCGCTATTGTTATTAAGCCGCTATGTTTTGAATTAAGCTCTCCGCGCAAGGTTATAATTACTTTGTCACCCCTCTTCCGGTTTTGCTTACGATAGCGCTCTAGCCCAAAGGTTTCACAGATCCAAAAGGATTTGTTTCCCTTTGTATCAAATTAAAACGATTTTAGGCAAAAGAGATTGTTTATTAAGCTTGTGGATTCTTAACCTTGTATTTGCCAGAGAACCGGTGAAATGCATTCTAAACAAAATAATTGCTAACAATATATTTAGGACATTATGTAAAAGGGGGGAGGGGCAATACATCGCTTCTAACAGCTTCGTTGTAAGTAAATTATGTAAAAGGGGGAAGGTAATGCCTTCAATTCTACCGCCATCAGTGTAAAATGAAAACAAAACTATTTCTTCGCATTAAAAGTAAGGGGGGATTCGGTGTGTATACATGTACACCCATTGACAAGAAAAACTAATGTGTAAATATATGCGTTGCGTCTCTAGGCATGTTTTTAATTTTTTTCAAGCTTTCAATAAAGTTTCTTTTATATTCCCGGGCGTGAATCCAGGATTTTTGTTGGGGGAGGGGGGGTTAGCACTTTTAATAGTGACAAAATAGAAAAGATAATTGTTTCTTACCTTAATTGCTTCTTCGTCATTTAGTGATTTTAGCTATAACATTTGAATAACAGGTAGTAAGATACATTCTTTGTTGATCTACATTACGCTTGAATAAAACGCATGATTAACTCAATGAGAGGGTAGACATAGGGTGGGTTAATTTTCCTAAATTTAGGGGGAGAGATATGGGATATGGGTTTTTGCTTTACTAAAATGAGATAAATACTTTTCTAAACAAAATTATGGTTAATAATTTTCTTTCTGTAAAAGGGGGGAATTATTTTAATACTAATTTTTTTCTCTTTTTTAAGGCAAATCATGAAGAATTTGCTGCCCCTACATCAAAGAGAGCTATGGGTACCGCGAATAGCGAAGAATGCTCGTCACCGCCACCCACTAAGAAAGCGAGGGCTAATAATGCGCCCCCCTGCGAAGGCTACTGTCATACAATATGGTCGCTGGCCAAAACCCTCTAGCTCCACGCTGCCGCCCCAAGTGCAGCCATCTATGCAAGCCACTCTTAATCGAGCCTCAGTTATACAATATGCTCGTCGGCCGAAACCCCCCAGCTCCACACTGCCTGCCCAAGTGCAGCCATCTGTACCAGCCTTTGACTCGACTGCACAAGTCACAGCTCCTGTACAAGAAATTAATGACATCGCTTGCACATCCGCTCTCCTTGGACCTCTAATAGCTGCCCCATCGACGTTAGGTCAGGGGGTACCCTCCAACATGCACTACCTGGTCCTTCGGGCACCCAAGCCCAGGGGGATTATGCAAATGTAAGCATTTTTTTCCTACCTATCTATTTCTTCCAATGGTTTTTCTTTTTCAATCCCAATATAAACTTATCTCAGCGAGATATTAACCCCCCCCCCACAAACCTAACCACCATACAATCTTTATACTCAATGGAAAACGCAAATATATTCTTTTTACCCTCAACCCCCTCCATTGTCTTACAAACCCAAATTCTCGTTAAATTTTCGTAATAAATTCTCGTAATAATTTTTCGTTAAATTCCTTCTATATTTCCAGCTAAAGTGTCCTGCCTACTTCTGTCAATTCTTAGACATTAAGCCGCTATGTTTTGACATAAGCTCTCCGCACAAGCATATAAATAGATCTGTTTCATCCCCTTTTCCTGTTCTGTTCTATCATTAGCGACGGTTAGGCCACCAAGTCTAGGCTTTTCAATGCTTTTAACATAATTCTATTGTTTGGCAAAGAAAATTAGCTGTGAATTGTCTGCAAATTAGCGTTAGATTTTTGGGAAATTGGAATTCCATGTAAGAGCGAAACAGTTATACCACCAAAAATAATAATTGCTATTTATGACATCGCTGAAAAGGGGGGGACATAGTTGCCCTCGAATCTTTTTGGTCACTTAAAAAGCGCAGTCAATTACTGCTAATGCTCACCGTCTTTGAAACTCTATTCCATTCACATAGTTTTAAGAGAGATTATTCCATCTGTCACATATTGACGTTCTAATTTACACTGAATATTTCTATCGTGCCAAGATTTTTAGTGAGGGGGAACGCGAGTTAACGGTTCAATCCTGGAACACTCGCGCGAGAATTAGAAATATGGAATTAGAAATATTTCAACTTTGAAGGGCATTATGTAAAGGGGACTGGGAAGAGCTGTGGGAGGCGCTGCATGAAGCTCCGCGGGCCCGAGAAGCACCGCAGGGATGCGCCGCGGGCTCGAAAAGTGCCGCAGGGATGCGCCGCAGAGATGCGCCGCAGGGATGCGCCGCAGGATGCGCGGCAGGGATGCGCCGCGAAAAAAAATTGCCGCCTTCTATGTCATATCTTAGATTATCTTAAGTTGAATTAACCAAATGCTTTTAAGCAATAATAATCTAAATTTTAAACAGTAGGGATGATTTGAACACATTGAAAATAAGCTATTTTTCATTTATAGGTTGGTGCATTGGTCCCATATTCACCGTCCAGTGAAGAAGGGGAAGAAGAGGCAATGGAGTTTCAAGACAACGAAACATGGGACAACTCTATTGAAGTACCTTTTAATATTGAAGAGTATTTAAATGATTCTTTTAATGTAGAACCTAGCACAGTTGAGCAGGTAGACTTGAGCCCGAACAGTTTACAAATTTTAGAGGATTTTACAGGGAACCCTCCTCTATCCCCCACTGATTCCCTCGCCTGACTCGCCCCTCCACTTCCCCCACTGATTACCTACTTCCACTTCAAACAACTGAAGTGGAACATAGCCCAAATATTGTTGAACAACTTGGGGGAGGGGTACATCTTTCCCCGATTTTCAATTATCCAACACAATATTAAATAATATAGTTGTTTTCACTGCGACGTTTGGGGATCCCTTTAATACACTTATGGGGGGAAATTTTGTTTTTGATCCTGTAGAGATTGTGCATGCCTATGTAGATAAAATTCGTGCACTACTGGAGAACCAAATTCAGTTGTGGGGGGGGTAGGGATTCAGTTAAGGTTTCTATTGTTTTAAAGGTTTTTTATTTGAATGAGGGGAAAAGCGAAGTGTATTATCATTTTATACATTCCGAGAAGCGCGTAATTTATCCAAATTTAGAAAATTTTGAGGGTGTTTTTAGTGAGTGGGTAGGACAAGTTATAGCGCATCTTGAGAACTATAACGAAAATGGGAGTGGATCTGTAGTTTTATTTATTGAAAATTTAAGTGTAAATATTTGTAAATTTAAGAAAGATTTTATTTTAAGAGGGGGTGGGGAAAGGGATATAGTTTTAAATTATAATCCAGATCTAGTAGGTTGTCGTGGGTCCAAAAGATCTGTTTTGAAACAGATCAAAAGTGTTTCAAGTATGCTTTCCTCATATCAGCATTTCAGCCTCTAGCAGATGACGCTACCAAGAAGAATTTAGATCATTGGGCTGTACATGGGAAGGACGGGTCCGATTTCATAGTTGTAGATTTTTTCTTGCCTAGAAGGAAAATACCCAGTAACGCTAAGATCCATTGACATTTTTGAAAGGGCTAATGCTCAATTAAATATCGGCGTTACTGTGGTACAATACGAAACAGAATTTGAAGATGGAACTCGTTCTAAAAAAGGGGGTGGTCTTCCCCGTAAGGGGCCCGTCAGTTGATTTGGTTAAACACTGGGTTTGGTTGCTATACACACCACCTAGTCAACCGAATACAATCGGTCATTTTAACCCTATCACTGACATTAGTAGAGTTCTGGGGGGTGGTAAGAAACAGAGCGCCGTTTCTACTGTCCAACATGCCTCTCTAGATTTTGGACTGAACTAAAGTTGCGAAATCATATGAAGCACTGTAGACGGCATGGATATCAGACAGTGGAAACGGTTTCAGGGGATAGGGCCATTCTACGCTTTAAAAAATTTTCAAAATACCCTTCTCCAATGCAACAAAATATCTTTGGACTGTGAAGCTAAGCTGGTGGAGGTGAATGACCCACAATATCCAAACCGTATCAAAGAACACCAGGCCATTGCAGTGTCCTATGCACATGCGCAAAGAGACAATTCTAACACCATGCGGTTGTTAGAAATAGTTGAGACATTGGATGAGGGAGATGAGTGCATGGTCAAGGCATTGACTAAACTGATTGGCACGGCTAATGGTGCTATTTCTCGTTTGAGAAATACGCATTATCCAATGGTGCTGTCTGCAGAGGATCGTCTCGCGATTAAAAATCAAAAAATATGTTGGGTTTGTAAGGGGGAGTTTGTAGAGGAGGATAAGGGGACTAAAGGGAAAAGAGGGGGGAGGGGGAAAGTCAGAGACCATGATCACTTGTGGCAGGAAATATCATCTGGGGGTAGTAATTTTAGAGGGGTAGCAAATCAATCATGTAATTTAAATGTTAGCCAACAGTTTTTTATCCCTGTTTTTATCCATAATTCTAATTATGACTTAAAATTTATTTTACCGGCACTGGCACGTATGCACAGGGAGGGAGGGAAAGTAGACAGTCCATGGGTAAATAATTCATTTACCTACAACATTATTCCCAAATCGGCCGAGAAGTTGTTGCTTCTCAAACTGAAATGGCAGGTAGTGGATAATGAGCGTGCATGCTGGAATAAAATTAGGTTTTTAGATTCTTTTAGTTTTTTCCCCAATCCTTAAGTCAACTAATTCAAGTGCAGAAAAGCGACAATTTTGATAGCTTTCCCTTGCTTAAACAGCACTTTCCAGACAGTGAAATGTATGACTTATTAACCAGCAAAGGTGTATATGCATATGATTATTACTGTTCTGGCGCTCGCTTAAGCGAGGAGAAACTACCTCCAATTAAAGCTTTACACAATTCACTGACCAACAGTGAATGCACAGCCGAGGAGTATGAGTTTGCCAAGAAGGTTGTGGGGCTGAGGGGGATTGTAAAAATGGGTGGGATTATTGTAGACTCTACTTGGCCAGTGACGTTCTAACTCTGTTGGATATAGTCTGTAAGAATACAGACCAGCTCTATTCAGAGTTCAGGTTAGATATAGGATATTATTTTTCTACACCACATTTAGTGATGGATTTAATTTTAAAAATTAGCAGGGAGGAAATAGGCCTAATCACAGATGTGGATCAACACCTTTTTGTAGAGCGTTCAATGAGGGGAGGGTATGTTTTTCACGGGGACCGCGTCTTATCAACCGATCCGAGCGGACAAAGCACCGGTGTAAAGTCAAATGCAGTGTTCTTGGACATGAACTCGTTGTACCCCTCGGCAATGTCTCACTACTCTTTGCCGTGTGGGAAACTATCAATGGCTTGAGAATCCCTGTGAGTTCCCCGACATTAACACCGTCGAGGACAACGGGCCACAAGGATGGTTCTTTGAAATTGACGGTCACATTCCGCTGGCCTTCACGACTCAGTCAAAGATTTTGTTTTTCCCTGTATCAATCGACCAGTGACCAGGGACTCACTGAGCCCCTACAATCGATCATTGGTTGAGGATGTGGGGATGCATTGGACCCCCTCTAAACAGAAACTGATTGCTGATTTGGACCCTAAAGAGAATATCGTTGTTCACCATGTGCTTTTGCACTGGATGGTGAACAATGGCTTCAAAATCACCAAAATACATAGGGTCCTGCAGTTCAATCAGAAACCTTATTTGAAAACGTTTATCGATACTTTTGTCGATAAACGTTCTAGGGCAAATTCAAAGGTAGAGAAGAATTGTACAAGCTCATTCTAAATTCAGCGTTTGGCAAAATGTGTGAAAGCGTACGCAACAGATCTCGCTGTGACGTCGTGACTGACCCTCTAGAGTGTGCACGAATTATTGCCGATCCCAATTTTACATCATTCCCGAGCATAGAGGCCGCATGGTTGTTCTACACAGGGAAAAGCGAAATGTAGTACTGAATAAGAATATAGCAGGAGGTAGTTCAGTCCTAGAAATTTCAAAAAAGCTCATGTTGTCGTTCTTTTACAATGTGTGCAAGGTGCAATGGCCACGGGAGGGGGAGGTTCAAGTTTACTATGGGGATACAGATTCTCTGCTGTTAAAGGTAAATGGGACTGAAGATTTATTGGGTGATTTGCAAAATGGGGAACATATCAGCTCGCGGATGGATTTCACCAACTGGAATCCATCCCTCTACCCGAGCTGGTGAAACGTCAAGCCCCCAACCAACTATTAAAATTAAAATCAGAGACGGGGAGTGATTTGATATCCAGGGGGGTGTTCCCGGGTCCCAAAGTTTATTGCGTGGAAACACATAGTGGGGATGAAAAGAAGACATGTAAAGGGGTGCCTACACACTTTGTAAAGAGCAATTTTAACATGAGCGTGTACAGAGACTGTGTAGAAAGTAGCCTAGTGCCAAGAGCACAAGTGCTTGCAATTCGCTCTCTACAGTATAGAAATTATACTGTGAGAGTGGAAAAAAATGCAATGTCGTGTATATCTGACAAGGTCTATGTGCTCGAGAATGGTGTGAGTGTCCTGCCTCATGGTCACTATCGTATTTCAAACCGAGTTGAATGCATAAACTATCGTAATCAACTTGGTCTGGATAAATTAACCTAACCAACTAATCTAACCCAAGCACTAACCACCACCACTACCCATCCACTAACCCGTAGCAGTGACGACAACTATTGTTTTTCCATCGCGGCTCCCGGGGGATGGGGGACCCTTCCCGCGGCCAGCTCCCGGGGGGGGGGGCTACCTTTAAATTCACTGTATGTTCAACTGTGCTAGTTCCAAGTGTATTTTGTTGTTGTACAAAAAGTGTTGTACAAAAAAGTGTTTTTTTTTGTACAGAAAAGTGTTGATGTACAAAAGTGCTGTAGATGGACAAAAGTGTTTAAAGACAAAAAGTGTTGATGTACAAAAAGTGTTGATGTACAAAAGTGTTGTACGGAAAAGTGTTTAAAGACAATAAGTGTTTATTATAAAGTGTTATCATTGTTCATGTTGAACAAATAGAGTTTTCATGTTGACCAAGTGTCACGTTGAACAAGTGTTATCATATTGCTGTAATAAATGTTGCCATGAAATATTGTTTTTGTTGTTCTTGAATAGATAGATCTATGGGAAAATTACTACTTATTCATTGGACACGTATGATTTTACAGTTAGTCATAGTCCGACTGTTGTCAACAGCATGTATCAATTTAAAACACCCTTCAGATCATTTCTGTGTGGACCCTCAATGTCGGGGAAAACAACGCTTTAAGCTAGAATAATTCAAAATTGCGATAAAACGTTTTTTTGAAAAACCGAAAAAAATCTACTATTGCTATAGTATTTGGCAAGAGTCCTATGATAAAATAAAAGCTATTGCCACAACCATACCAATACAATTCATAAGAGGACTTAATGTTTTCAATAGTGTTGAACCGAACTCGTGGCTGATTATTGATGATTTGGCTGAATCCATTGAACAGTTCTCACAGGAAATGCTGCAATTGTTCACTGTCCGATCTCATCATGAACACATTTCCATAACCCTGGTTCTACACAATTTGTTTCATCAGAGCAAATGTATGCGAACCCTTGCTTTGAATTGCACTATCTATATTATCTATCGAGTCGTTCGTGATTCTAGCTCGCTCATAACTCTCAATAAACAGATATACCCGGCACTCCAAAATTTCTGTTGTCAGCGTACACTCAAGCGACTAGCAAGCCCTACGGTTACATTTTATTGGATCTTAATCAGAGCACGCCCGAGGATCTTCGTGTAGTCACTGACATTTTCGACAATGAAATTACAGTATATCTTCCGGTGAACAGTAGAAAAGGCTATTAGTCGCTATCATGACACTGAAGAAACTACACGAACAACGGCATTTATTTTCCGTTTTAAGCACTTAAAACCATTGCTTAGGACGGCCATACTCAAACATGGTGTCGACAATGATTTCATTAATCTAATATCTGAACTTTGTTTTAAATTTAACTGAGGGCAATGTTCAACTGCCAGAAGGTGCTAGACAACAGACAAAGCAACATCGTTCCACTGTACGTGCCTTGGCTTGTAAAAACAAGGGAAACAAATTTAAAGAAAACGGCTCCTTCAAGCAGGCGGTAGCTTTTTCACACTTTTACTGCCAATAATCGCAGGACTTGTAAACAGTTTTCTCTAGATGGCAAAACCCTATAAATTGACACCATATGAACTTGTCCTCTCGCCCGTCGAACATTTTGAAGACAATCTAAGCGAATTCATTAATGATGAGAATATTGCCGATGATAAAAAACTGCTTTTACTTCAAGATGCATTGCGACGTATGAACAAACATAGACCTTATCGTGAGAGACCCGTCGCCGATCCCTCTAAACAAGAAACATCTCAAGATTCTGCACAATCAAAGAAGAAGGAATTGAATTCGATTGTATTGAAAATTGGAAACCTATTGCCACTGTCCTATCGGGAACAGAGTAAAAGAGTATTATCTTATCTCGTGTTGGAAACTGGTGATCAAGTTCAAGTCGACAGCACAGGGAAACCAATTATAATTCGGGGAAAAAAGTTATAATCTAGTTGATTTAATTTGTGATATGGTGACGAATCGTAAAGGACTCTTATCCTTTGACGATAATCTATACACCTTTCTAAGTGTATCAAACTTTCCCAAAGTCTTATTGGCAATAAGCAAAATCTAAAGAAACTAAGAGAATATAGTCCTCCAACAACACCATTTAAAAAAGAAGAAGATTCAATATTTGAAGATACTAGCACCACTGATTTTACAACACCTGTGGCTGCTAGTCAAAAGCGAAGACGAATTGATTCGCCCACCAGTGTGCAAAAGGGGAGTGGATATTACACTACGTGTTTACGTTCAAAATGGATGAAGTTTTGAAAGGTATCTATGAAAATATTGGCGAAGCGGGAAGTTTAAGTTCTCCCAAAACGCTTTCTAGAGCTGTCTCTGGCACCACATTGAAAAAAAGCAAAAGAGTATCTAGAAAATGAACCGAGTTACACACTACATCGGAATCATAGACTTCGCAGTAAACAATATCGACAAACTAAAGCCTTTTTCCCTCTGCATATAATGCAAATGGATCTTTTAACTTTAGACGCAGTTCAACGGCGTCACAATACACCCTACAAATATATTCTAGTGGCAATCAGTGTCTTTAGTCGCTATGCCTATGCCATTCCACTACGATCAAAGAGAGGTGTTGAAGTTGCTCGGGCCATTGAAAGTATTCTTGAACAGGATTCGTATAGAAAAATTCAATCAGATCGTGGTAGTGAATTTGTTAACCCTCATGTGCGAAAGGTTCTTTTGAAATATAATACTACACTTTATCATTGTCACAGTCCGATAAAGGCTGCATTGGCCGAACGATTAATAAGAACGATTCGTCTATTAATTTCAAGATATTGTACACTGAAAAATACATCTGCTTTTATTCACGATTTAGATAAAATCATGCAGATATACAACCATCGACCACATCGATCTCTGTCCAACTCTAGTCCTCGGGATGTTCACTACAGTGAGAATACATTTGATGCTTTTCTAAGGCAATACTCCAATGGCAATGAGAAAAAAAAGAAGAAGAAATTCAATGTTGGTGATACTGTTCGAATTAATAGAACCACCAATATTTTTTGAAAAGGGGAATTATTTATGGAGCACCGAACTTTTTAAAGTGTCCAAAATCCTACACACTATACCCATATTTTATCGACTACGAGACACCAAAGATGATGAGATTCTCGGCGGTTTTTATGAATATGACTGCAAAAAGTTAGAAACACTAGTGAAATTTATCAAATTGAAAAGATATTAAAGAGACGTACTTTTAGGGGGGCAAGAAACAGTTACTTGTTCGCTGGCTAGGATACAACTCGGATTTTGATTCTTGGGTCAGTGCTGAAGATATTAACAATGCCAAATGATTTCTATGTGACTTTCATGTCCAATGTTTCTGATCCTCTCTACAATGATCTGAATAAAACAAGTGATTTTTGGACAAAACTCTCCCCCACCATCAATTCGACGGAAAGTATGAAGTGGCTCTTGTCGATTGTATTCTCAAATATACTTATGACATCCTGAGAAAAGATCGTAAATATGAAATAAAAATTAGACCCTATGATTGGCCACCACCACCAGGTGATCAAGAACAAATTCAAAAAATCAATTGGTTGGATTATCCATATATGAATTACCCTACGAGGAACTCACCTGTATGAATGATTTATGTCGTTCTATCAATAAAAGAATTTCCGCCCGTAAAAAAGGAGCTTTTCATTTCAACTATTCAAAGGAGGAGGGCAAGATCTACATTAGTTCACCTATTGCCAGTGAAAAGGTTATTCTCAATGATAACCTAAAGGATGTTCTTGGCTTTAAGCTCAATATAATCAACGGTAAAAGTGCCGGAAACACTAATTACATTTTTGCTGACTACCCGCCTGCCTTCTCCACAGACACTTGTATATTTCTCTACGCATCGTTTGTGGAAACATCTCGTGTTGGTAATTCAAATGTCCCCCTCCTACGAGTTCTTGAACGAAAAACCAATCAAGAACATATTCATCACTACAATATAAAGCATCTTCAGTATATTCCCGTAATAACTTCCTATTTGGAACTCTGTCAGTTAACACTAAGAACTGAATTGGGTGATCCAATAGCAATTTCAAAAGGTTTGGCTGTGATTACATGTCATTTTCTACCCATCGTTCAACAGCAAGATGTCTAATAGAAAAGTGGTATTCACTTGTCCTGATATTGACTGCTATGTTAATACTCTTAGTCCAAGACAACAGGGCAATGGAATGGACTATTACAAGGGTCGCTCGTCAATGTCTGGATACGGTCTTGGCAGCTGGTTTGCGAAGCTGTTTCGCTCTTCACTACCACTGGCTAGAAAATATCTTGTTCCGGCTGCGACAGATTTTGCATCCTCTACACTATACGATTGGGGCTCTGGCAAGGATTTTAAAAAAAGTGCTACGGAAAATCTTAGGTCCAGTGCGCGAACCCTTGGCGAGAAATTAAAACAGAATCGTAAGGGTTTAAAAAGGTCAAGAAACAATGCATCACTCATCAGTCTCTACTCAGGACTGAAATGAAAGACATCATCCCTTTTATCAAAGAAAAGAAGGAAAAAAGCCGATACGTAGTGTAACCAGAAGGCCCAGGAAGAAAATTGTTAGATCGAAACTTGATTTCTTCTCTTAAGATGTCCTACCTACCACATAAGGATTCTCAACCTTCAATCACCGCCTCATTGAATCTATTCAATGCCGAAAATGTTGATGTGAGTGTCAAGCATGGATACTATGAACAATTCTATCCACTACAACCCCTCTCCGATAATATCCACTTTCAAATTTATTCCAATGAAGACTACTTCATAGATTTATCGTCCACATTTATATAAATGAAAGTCCGGAAATCCGATAATACAATGCCAGTTTGAGCCGATGGGATATCCTATGAAAATTGTATACTACATAATTTATTTCGTCAAATTAGTGTCTACATCAATGGCACGCTGGTGAGCACAAGCAACAATCTCTCCAACTATGCAAGCTATATGCAATTCATGCTGATGACACCCAAGTCATACAAGGAATTGAGAGGCGCCTCCAATGGATATGAATATATTACTAATACTGATAGTACAGATGTGCTTAAAAATGCTACAACTAGTGAATTACATCTAGTTGGAAAAATATATCATGAAATATTTAATATACCCCAATGGCTGCCGCCCAATGTTAAAGTGGATATAAAATTGACGCTTGCGCCATCCAATTTCATATTGAGAAAGGAACTTGCTGCCAATCCCGATGTAAGTCTCTCCCTCACCTCAGCAGTACTTCATGTACGCAAACAGCAGGTTATGAGTTCTGTTGCTTTGGCCGTGGAAAAACTGAGAGCCAATGGAAATAATATTAAACTACTTGTTCCTCATACAATCACCAATCAACGTCATATTGCCATGGGGTCACGCACCTTCACCGATTCATCCTTTATCAATGGTGAAATCCCCTCGAAACTTGCATTGGCATTTGTAAAGAGCGCCAGTGCAATAGGATCATGGACTGAATGCCCACATAAATTCGAGATGTTTGGACTTTCATCTCTTGTGTGCAAAGTAAATGGTATCCCACTCTACAATCTATCTTTTGATAAATCCTATAGAGCATTGTATGAGTTGACCATGCAAACCCTAGATCATGATTCGCAACTATTTGAAAATGGTATAACCGAAGATATGTTTGCTAAAACACATGGTATCATTGTATTGGATTTGTCTGGTACACAGGATATGAGTATAGTGCGTACGGGGACTGTGCGTTTTTAGAGTGTACATTTGCCAACCCATTGGCTGAGAGTGTTGCCCTAATCTCACTAAATCAATATGAAACCTATTGGGAAATCACTCCCGAAGGCAGTGTTCTACTAGACTTGGCACCATGAACACCAGTCAAATAATCGGTGTATTTAATATGGATCCCTACATGTCCCAGTACAAATCCTATTGTCTACCCTCAGACTATCTTGGAAAAATTCAAAGTGCCAACAATACCTTGATTATTGTTAATAGCAGTCCATCGACTGTGCTGACGGGTCATTGGCTGTGCATCTTTCAAACAGTGAAGAATATCGAATTTTTTGATCCTCTTGGTCTACGCTATACATTCTACACACCTCACATCAGCAACTATATTGAGAGCAGTAGGAAAACTATTATTCAAAATCGAAAGAAGGTGCAGGATCTAACGACTAAAAGCTGCGGTTTCCATGCGCTACTATATTTTGTGTTCCGATGTCGTGGTTATACTTACAAGCAGTTTCTCCATATTTATGGTGACAATCCACGTCTGAACGACTTTCTAGTGGAAAATATACTTACAAGTGTATTTAATATTGATTTCAGTGCCCTAAGAATAAAGTGCTTAAAAAATGTTTGTGAATTTGTTTATTAATAAAATGTATATATACAACAATGTCTTTAAATCTTCGCTTTTAGATTTCTTCATCGATGTATAGGCAACTGTCGTGAACCACTAATGCTGGTAAATCATTTGGATTCACTGCATATTGATCTTGATTGACTGCAAAGTCGGGGTCACATTTTCTGCAGTACAATGTAACTTCACTCTTGTCATATCTCTTTGTATAGTCAATGATACTATTTGCATTCATATTATGAAATTCACGACTTTCAATCTGTCTATTTGAAGCAATATCACATACAGTGTTTTCAAGTGGTGAATCACATTCGGTAACTGCCAAATAAAAATCACTTGGTTTATAGTCATAGTAGGCAGTGTCATCACAGCGATGACGTAGAAACCAGATTGTCTTGTTACCCCAACAGTTGAATCGTAGACCAGATTCCTCTTTCCAGAATAATTTAAATCCACGACGATACCAATCTCGTAGAAATAAACTGAAATCACGTTTAGGATTCTTTCCAATCATAGCGGGGTAAGTATTCTCCCACTGATCACATTTATCATTGTGACAATTGGAGCATAGGTGTCCTCTAAGGTGAGAGTCACACACCTCTTCAAGACATGAATTACATCCTTTAATTGATACTGCATAGCCTCTATGTAATTTGCAAGGATTACATAATTTACACTTTTCGCTATATTCATCAATAATTGTACAATTCTCACATTGAGTCCAACTGCCAAGAGTGTACATGCACAATGGGCATATATAGAACATTTTGGTTTCCGATGTCAACTCTCTCACAGCTAAAACGAAACTGATCGTCTTCGTTCGATAAATTCAAAGTGAAGGAAGGGGAGAGGAGTAACTCTGTGACGTTGCCTCTTTCGAAGGAGGAGCCATCTACATTGGCAATGAAAGTATATCCACAATATGATTCTGCTTTGTTCCAATTAATATATCAATAAATTGAGTATAAGCATTTGAATCACATTTAAAAGTTTCATACAATAGTCCAATGGGGATTATTCCAAATGGCGAGAAAATCATCATCCAAAATCAAATGTTTTTCCATAAACACTAGATTTGATCTAATTCTCTCTTTCTCAAATTTATTCATTTTTCAATCCTTTTACTCTGACTGTTGACTCTAGACTGACCCTGATTCGTCAGCTCTAACCAAAAAAGCATGTACAATTAGCGATAGAGTTTATTGTCTTCGATTTTGTTTCACTAATGCACTTAAAGCACATTGAAGTCTATTCACATGTGCTATATCAACTTTTGCAGCGAAACATAATTGATCTTCCATTTTAAATTTGCTCAAGGATATCACATATCTTGCATATACTGCATCCCATTCCAGACAAAGCCGCGATCCTTTCGTAATTTCCACCGCAATGTTTGGTGCTCTTGTATTATTACCATCAACTCCACTATCAACTTCTAATAGGGTAAACATTCCACTCGCCATCACACAAATATATATCCAAATAAACTATTCTCTTTGAATTCTATTCACAGACTAATAAAACTATAGCAAAAAATCCTTTCCTTATATTCCCTCCGCCGCTAATATGTAACAAGCCCTCTGATTGCTGAGAAGGAAACACGTGATCTAACTGTTTCCTGGAAACACATAACATTTGGCTCGGAAACAACAGATCGATTGACCTTGACCCCCATTAGACTCAATAATCCATGAAAGTGACAAAGTTCCTGTTTTTCAAATTCTCACTGACAAAGTCCATAAAAAACAGACATAAATGTGACAAAGTTCCTGTTTTTTTCAAATTCTCACTGACAAAGTCCATAAAAAACATACAAAATGTGAGAAAGTTCCTGTTTTTCAAATTCTCACTGACAAAGTCCATAAAAACAGACATAAATGTGACAAAGTTCCTGTTTTTCAAATTCTCACTGACAAAACCATAAACCACGTGGTCCTCGTGGGATCAATAGGGGCATCTCTACTCATTAGTATTGCAGCGATCCTACAATATCCATCCATCTCTTATATATATATATATATATATATATATATATATATATATATATATATATATATATATATATATATATATATATATATATATTGATATATATATATATATATATTATATATATAGATATATATATATATATATATATATATATATATATATATATATATATATATATATATATGTATATATAATATATATATATATATATATATATATATATATATATATTATATATATATAGAATATATATATATATATATATATATATATATATATATATATATATATACATATATATATATATATATATATATATATATATATATAGTATATATATATATATTATATATATATATATATATATATATATATATATATATATATATATATATATACATATATATATATATTATATATATATATATATATATATATATATATATATATATATATATATATATATATATATATATATATATATATATATATATATATATATATAATATATATATATATATATATATATATATATATATATATATATATATATATATATATATATATATATATATATATATATATATATATATATTATATATATATATATATATATATATATATATATATATTAACGTAAATATCTTTGCTTATCCTGCATTTTGTTCTGTATTTTAATAAGTAGTTCTGCGTTCTCTGCGCTTGATAGGAGGATAGGATAGGAGGTAGGAATAGTGCAGAAAGAGAGATAGGTATAAAATATAATGTCTTTGAGGCACTGTGATTTATTCTGATATTTTAAGAGTCAGTAATGCTTTGTTAATTAATATTGCCTATGGCTTTGTTAGTTTTCGTGTTTTTTAAAGTTTCGATAGGGGACTTGAAATGGAAAGTAAAAAGGATATTTCGATAAGTGTTTGTACATTTCTCTCTTTCTCAACCCATTTTTCTTCTTTTTTTTTTTTTAGGTAGATCAGCTCCCGAATCCCAAGCCTCGTCCCAAGCTAAGATAGGTACGCCAAAAACTAGTCGCAAAATAAATGGACCAACATTAAGCACGCCCAGAAATGCAAGAAATGCAAAAACTGATATGACTGACCATGCAATATTTTCATCTCCAACATCAACCAATACAAATCAGTTAACCAACGGGAGGAGATATACCCCACGAAAGCTGGTATTAAGTCGGACATAAAGTGCCAAGATAAGAAAATAAAACGATGTAAAGTCACCTATCGCGCTCAAAAGTACAATAAAAAATGCGAAGACAGGTTTTGAATCCGAACAAGAAGCGTTTACATTTTGTTGAGAGTCACCTATCCGGAATCGCGCTTTCTATATTTAAGTGCCAAATTAGAAGATCCATGATAAAAAGACGATTTACTGAGGAAGAAAAAACAACGGGCTTGGTGTTTTGTTTCCTATCTCCGAACGGGTACAAAAAGTTGCTTCGTGAGAAAATTTTCTACCTTCCATCGGTGTGTACTCTACAGAGGTGCCTTTCGAGTGTTGAAGTGGTAGAAGGTTTTAACGGCAGTGTTTTTGATAGGCTGAAGCTAAAAACTGCAGGAATGAATGAAACAGAAATATTTTGCACCATCGCCGTTGACGATATGTCTCTAAAACCTGGACTGCAGTATGATCGTAGCCGTGATAGGGTAGAAGGACTTGGTCCGTTAGGACCCTTCAAATACGCTACAGTGGTCATGTTGCAGGGACTAAAAACGCACTGGAAACAACCACTTGCGTATTCTTATAGTGTTTCAGTAAACAGGTAGGGATTACCGTAAAGGCCATAATTTCAGACCAGGGTGGAAACTACCGAGGATGAAAAAAGGATCTCGGCGTCACGAAAAAAAAATCCTTTTTTTCTTAGAAATGGTGAAAAAGTGTATTTCATTTACGATCCCATCACTTGTTGAAAAGTGTCCGAAACAATCTCTTAAAGTATGATATCATTTTAGTTAGCAGTGGGGCAGGCGTCTTGGATATACATTGTGTGTTTTTTCAAGGTGGATAAACTTCATCGATTTAGGACAGCGCGAGAAACTTCAAAGCGTAATATATGTCCAACAAATCTCGACAAAATGAGGGTTAAAGTCGCTACTCATGTTTTTCAGCCACTCAGTGTATGCTGGGATCAATTTTTACGTGAGTAAAGGTTTGTTACATCCGAAGGCCGCAGGAACAGCAAAGGTTGTAAATTTCTTTGATAAGCTGTTCGACTACGTTAATTCTCTTGGATTTTTAGAAAAAAAAATGTATAGACGCCCAATTTGTAGGGAAAGCGCATCATTCCAGTTTTTTGAAGTCGGCCAGTTCATTTTTAGGCGATTTAAAATTTATTAATAGTGTTGGGAAAGATGTTGGGAAAACAATCTATTGCATAGAGGGATGGCAGCTGACTATTTTTGCCATCCCCGGTCTATCAGAAGATTTGATGAAGCATGGGTTTAAATATGTTTTTGTACGAGGAGACTTAACCAGGATAGAGCGTTTCTACGGCTTACTACGACGCTCTGGGGGTTTAAACGATAAGCCTACTACGTCGCAACTCTCCTGCCTTTACAAACAAGCAACGTTTAGAAGCTTTTCGGTCGGTTCTTCAAATTTGACGGGGAATTGTGAAGCACTTTCTTTCCATCAATCTCTTTTATTGCGAAGTTTTTTCATTAGTTACCCTCATGGCAAAAAGAACTGTGCAAGCCGGACGTGATAGCAGCGACATCCATGAGCCTCACGAGTTTGATTTCGATGAGAATGTTGAGGTTTTCACACCTTAACAGAGGAATCAAATTTTGTATACGCAGTGGGGTATTCTGCGAAAAAGATTCTGAAAAGCATTCGTGTGATAAGTGTAGAACTGGGTTATTTGAATCAGGTATTTCTCTTTTTGATTCAGTGTTTGATTTCATGCGGGATGAAAGCTTATGAAGAAGCCAATTCAGACTTCTCAAATCTTTTTGTTCCTGCGATCTCCTTGATTGAGTATTGCAAAAAACTAGAGTACATCATCCAGACTGAAATGACGCACTGCTGGAACGAGGGAATCGTACGGCGAGCATAGGAAAGAGCGTCCCAACTCTTAATCCCAATTTCGTGTGACCTATTTCCTCGCGAGTGTTTTGTACAGTATTTTTTTTCGAATGCGTATCTTCTACATCACTAAGTTTGAAAACCAGAAGATGGAAAGAAGTGCTCTATACGGGAAAAATAAAAGCAGCTAAGTTAAAAGGATTTACTTTTAAATATTTTTTTATTCCGTGGTTAACCATATTTATTTGTTCTTATATTGTTTGAATTTGCTAAAAACGTTTTAGGATTATTCTAAAAAGAATTTTTCTAAAGCAAAGGTACTTCTAGCGATTCTCGATTCTCTTAAACTATTTTACAGAAATGAAAAATATTTTATAGAATGATTGCCAATTATGATTTTGGAATGGAAAATTATTCAGCGAATTAATAAGTTGGGATTATTTATATTTCTTGTTTCTTTTATTCTGTTGCAATTTAAAAAAAAAGAGAAAAAATTGGAAGAACTATTAAAACAGCGGTCATGTACGATTAAACCACATCTGCAAACCCACTTCTGATCAAGATTATCATTATCCTAATTGTTCTTGAAACTCATTCCAACGTTTCGGGGTAGTATTTTTCACAAGAAAGTCATATGTTTGTTTTTATCAATCAATAGTAATTCCTTCTCGTCTTTTTTGCTTTTTAGCTTTTTCTTTGATCGACAAGTAGCGATGTATGTTCCACGAGAAAATCCGTAAACGCTTCGAAGGAGAAGTGAAAGAACTCTAGAGAATAGCATACTGATTTTCAAACGAATTGTTTTATAACAAATTACATAGTTTTCATTTTTCTTTCCATTATATAATAATGCACACTTTTATTCGTCTGTTTCGTATTACTCGTATATAGGACTAATCTGGTTTCAAATAAGCTCTGAAAAAGCGAGCTAAATTTGTGCGAAACCAAAAAAAAAAAAAAAATCTGAATCAGTTGACGAGTGTGCTCCATACTATAATTAATTTTGCAGCAC
>JAPEVW010000259.1:78978-103978 GCA_027921565.1 Artemia sinica | reverse complement strand
CGTGATGTAAAACTATAAAACTAATTTTTTAAATATTTGCAATTGGAATAAAAAGCAAAAAATTCTGTGTGGTCGTACTAGCTACCACATACCCAGAAGGGCTGAATTCACATTTTAGTGACAAAAAGTGCACACACAAAAAAAGCAAATATAATAGCAATTTTAAAAATCTCCCTTCTCCCCCAAACTCAAAAATTTCTGGGGGACATATTTTAATTTGTATTTTGAATATTTTCCTTTGGGAAACACACCGAAAAGCCATATTAAGAGCTAAATTTGTGAGTTTTTTTTCACTGACAATTCCTTTTTAGCCAAAGCCTTTATAATCAAGGGAACATAGTTCATCGTATTTTACATATTTTTGGTTGGAAAACACTGAAAGGTCATATTATTTGAACTTACATCAAACGTTGGAGAGCATATATTTGAAGAACTGTCCATTATTTTTATATATTGTTTCTATATTTCAGCTTATACATGATTTCTAAAACTTCAAAAACCCCTGAAATATACTGACCTAAACGGTTATCTATTTGCGAAAATCGTACTAGGTGACGCTCTTAGAAAAATAATTACCTTTATATCTATCACTTAACACTCGCGGGAATTACCACGTCACTCACGGGGAAAGGATTCAAAACAATACTTCTTACATCATATAGTCTAATTGCAACAAAACGAGGCATGTTCCAATGCAGATTAAAACCAGAAAAGAACAGAAACGCATAAAAATGAGAAAAAAAAGGGAATTGCAAACCAATCATATGCAGAGCGCTAGTGCTGTCTAAGTAAAGAATGATGTGGGACACAACATGTTGTTTTGGTTTTTTCTACATAGCTGGGCACTTCATATAGAAGGAGTCGTCACAGAAACTTTGAAAAAGGCTCATTTGATTGGAAAATTAAATTGGCTAATGCCCAATTCACAGGAGGGGGCATGAAATCTATGGTTTTTAACTAGGATATGCAAGACTAGAAAGAAAAAGTCTTTAGGAGTTGCCCCTCCCCTTCCGCCTCAACCCTCGCTCTTGAAATCCCCACACCCCCTGCCCCCAAACTCAAATTTTTCAGAGGATTTTAAAATACCCCCCCCCAAACACAAAATTTCTAGGAACGTATTTTCATCATATTTAAATATTTTCGTTGGAAAACCTGCATGCCGAAGCGCTAGTGCTACCTAAGTAAAGAAGGATGTGGGCACAATATGTTGTTTTTGGTTTTTTCTTCATAGCCAGGGCACTTCGTATAGAAGGAGTCGTCACAGAAACTTTGAAAATGGCTCATTTGATTGGAAATTAAAGTGGATAGTGGCCAATTCAAAGGAGGGGGCGTGAAAACTATGGTTTTTTTAACTATGATATGCAAAACTAGAAAGAAAAGTCTTTAGGAGTGGGGCTGCCCACCGCCTCAACCCTTGCTCTTGAAATCCCCCCCCCCCCTAAAGTTGAAGTTTAGTCTAAACTAGCATAACCACAAAATTACACAATATTGCATAGAAATACCAAAAACCATAGGTTAGGCTAGGTCAGGTTAGGTTAGAAGTTAGGTTTCTCTACGTTTAAGTTAGGTTAGATTAGGTTAGCTTATCATGAGCGCTCATTTCATGATAAACCGCTCATTATCATGAGCGGTTTTCTATTAAACGGTTTCAATGTGACTACTTGACTTATCAAACTCTGCAACTTCTTCATAAAATAAAACAAATCTCGAATTTGCATCCTGAACTTCGCCTTGAACCTCATACCAATCCACCTTTTTTATATCATTTTTAAGTTTCATCATCGCATTTTGACTGATCACTGAACGGCTTGATTTTTTGCCTTTGACTACCTTCGTTACAGTTCTAAAGCTAGCTGAACCTCCAAAGTGGTCGAATACATCGTTGATAAGGACCCTGGGAAGACTCACGAGCGCATTAGAAAAGCTTTTAACTAGAGGCTTAGCTGATGTTCCTGTAATTCTTGTAGGGACATTTATACAAGGATGAAACCCATTAGATAGACTTCTATTAATAAATTCAGTGCTAGCAGATGACTGATCTATAAGGTCAATATTAAAAGTCCTCCATAATAAAACATGGCATAGAGTTAATCGGAAGTTTCATTAATTGTTCTTCACATAGGTCCATAAAATATTGGAGTTCAAATTCTCTCTAGTGACATGCAGAACAAAACACTCGCAAACTTTCTCTCTATATATTATAAGATCTTCTCTTATTGAAACCTTATAAATCAGCCTGAATATTTAAATTTTTTTCAAATTCAAATTAATTTATTTAAACAAAAAAATACAACAAATTTACAGCAGCCATCTACAAAAACCCGAAGGTTTGTTTACGATGGCTGCAAATCCATTATTATAAAGCTCTACATCCACATAGCAACTATCTCTTTGCGGGGAAAAATCAGCATTTGAATTAAATCAACATAAAGAACATCTCCTAATCTAAAAGGATTATACTCTAGAAATCGCAAGTGAGAAATATCGCCCATCATCCTTACAACATCCACTAAAAAAAAAAAAAAAAAAAAAAAAAAAAAAAAAAAAAAAAAAAAAAAAAAAAAAAAAAATAGCAACAACAGAGGTAGAAAAAAAAAATAGCAACAACAGAGGTAAAAAAAATACCAACAACAGAGGTAAACAAAAAAAAATGAGATACTTCTAATTAAATCAAACTATGACAAAATCAATAAGTATCAGCTAGGCTATAGAGCCGACTCCGTGCGCTTTGGCTGGGTAATTTTGCAAAAATGCGACCTTTATCTCCAATTTTCCAAACAATTTTCATACCAAACATTATTCAATTTCAAATTTCTAATCATTCAAATTATAACCCAACAGGTAACGCTTCAATCTACTCTTGAGCTGGCTTACATTATCAGCTTGTCTAATAGCATCCGGGAGGGAATTCCACACCCCCGGTCCCAGAAAATGAGGCAGAAACGTAGCACGTTGAGTATCCGGAGCTCAGATGCAAGGTCATTCGCATTTCTAGTCTCATAACAGTGATAAGATTAATTAGCTTTAAAAATTTCCCAAAAATTACCTCCGGAGAACACTTATTCAAACATTGATAAATAAAAATTGCTAACTGGTAGTCCAGTAACTGATAAATATTTAAAATTTTTCAAACTCGTAAAGCAATTCAACGTGCTATTTTCAAACTGAATGTAATTACCTAAAATACGAACTATTTTATTCTGTAAAATTTGGACCTTTCTAAAACTTGAAGTAAAACTACTAGTCCATAGCATGTAACCATACGATAAATAAGGGCTAACAATAGAATGATATAGTTAAAGTAAAAATTTGACGGTAGTTGATTTTTCAGTCTTCTTATCACACCCAACCCTCTTGAAATCTTAACTGCCACAAGATCACAATGTGATTTCTAACTTAAATTAAAATCAAGACTAAACCCCAAGTATTTAACACCATTTACATGCTTTAAACATTCATCATTAAAAACAATTTTATTATCTAAAACACATGAAACTCCATTTCTACAAAATATTATGAAATTTGTTTTGGAAATATTCACTACCAAATAACTAGAATTTGTAAAACTTATCAATTCAGCGAGGGCTTTATTTGTCTTCTCAATTAACTGGTTCAGACAAGTAGCTGTAATGGTAAACACCGTGTCATCAGCAAAAGACGTTATCAGTGCATCTGATATATAAAAAAAAATCGCATGGTATCAACGTAAATTAGATAAAGAAGTGAGCCAAGCACGGAACCCTGGGGCAAACCAGAAATAACGATAAAAGTTTTTGAAATATAATTTTTAATAGAGACTCGAATAATGCGCTGGTTAAGATAAGATTCAAACCATTTCAAAATAACCCTTGGTTTCCCTAGACGGCTTAGCCTATGCAATGAAATTTTGTGAGCCACCGTGTCAAAAGTCTTTTCTAAAGTCTATAAATACTGAAAGTACCAGTACGCTTTTTTCGAGAGCACCATTGATGAAATCTGTTAGATGCTGGACTACATGTATTGCAGAGTGGTTTTTCCTGAATCCAAACTGGGTATCACTAAGAAAACCGTAAGTAGTCAGACGGTTATAAAGTCGTCGATGCATCACTATTTCATACAGCTTAGCAAATAGGGGCAATATTGAAATCGGCCTCCAATTAGACGGATCAGTCTTTGAACCCCCTTTGTGAAGCGGAATAACTTTAGCCTCTTTCAGCCGAGTAGGAAATTCACCTTTCTTCAAAGAAAGGTTAATCAAATAAACAATACAAGGCAATAAATATACCATAACATGCTTGAACGTTTTCAGATTAATTCCATCATTCCCTGAAGAACTTGATTTTACCAATCCTATTATCTGTTTTTTTAATTCTTCAACGTTCGTTTCATCTGCAGACATTTCCAATCCAACTCCCTTTCATCACTAAACGTCTCATTAATTTCATTATTTTCATCGTATGGATTTTCACTTATTGATTCACCGATCTTAGAAAAATATTCACCAAACAAATTAGCCACCTCATCGTTTCCATCACAAATTTACCAACAAAGATCAGACTAGCAGGAATCTCGGTCTCTTTCTTCTTATTTACGACTTCATTTATAATATTCCAAGTTGTTTTTCGTATTGCCTTTGTTTTCCTTAAATTTCTCTCCATAATATTCGCGGATGCATGACCACCTTAGCCGATTTACTTTTATTGCGGATTTGTTTAAATTCAGTTAGATCTTGATTATGGTTACTATTTAAGTAACTCAAATACAATGTATTTCTCCTTCTAATTAAGTCTAGTAGCTCCAAAGTTACCCAAGAGTTTCCGGGGATCTTTTTCTCACCTTATGCTCTTTACTGGGCAAGTTCTCTCAAATATTGGCTTGCAATATGTCCATGAACTTATCGAGTGCCGCAGAAGCACTTTCATATTCTTAATAAACTGGTTTCCATGACACGATGCTTAGTTCCTCTCTAAAACTTCTGTATCTTCTCTTTTTTTAGTTGCCTTCTTTTAACCTTTGTCCTGTTCTGCTTTATCGCTTTTTGATATGAAGTCACGGCTACTATAGGAAAGTGATTGGAAGCCTCATTTACAATAACGTCAGCATAACAGCTATGTAATACCCGGGATCGCACGAAAATATTGTCAATAAGTGCAGCTGACTGTCCCGTAACACGAGTCGGAATCCCAACTAATGGATAAAAATCATAACTGTAGAAAAGGTTTTAAAAATCCAAATTATCATTATATAAACTTAAAAGATCAAAATTAAAATCCCCCAAGAAAATACACTAGAGATTACTCAATTCTACTGCATCCATTAAACTACTAAAACCATTTTCAAGCTCCTCCCAAACTGTACTTAGCGGTTTATAAACCTCAGTAATCAATATATCCTTTCCACCAACTTCCAGCTCAAGAGTAAGAGATTCCACCTTACCTTCTATCCAAACTGATAGGTCTTTTCCCTTATTTTAGCAATAAAATGGTCCTTAACCAAAATGCCCGAACCTCCACGTCCCATTTTCTCTCTCTATTCCTTACAATAAACCTGTATCCTGGAAAATTATTTAACGACAGAACATGTTCAGAAGTTAAAAAAAGTTTCCCAAAGCACCCATTGATGCAGGTTTTGATTTTGGGTCACCGTACATGAATAATTAAAACAAAATTTGCATATTAATTTTAGTTTTATTTGGTTAAATGGCTTTCTCGAAACTTGTTTAATTTTATTTATGAACTTTTTTATTAGTAATAAATATACGTAACTTACGAATTAAATTACGTAACGAACTTCTATATCCATTGATTTTTAATACGTATATTAGGAAGTTCTCCCCCTAGTCATTATCTCGCTCTTTAAGCTAAAGTTCGAATTTTGTTCCAATTCTTTAAAAATGACCAAAGGCCGTTAATTAGAACAAATAGCTCTTATGAAAGTACTAATAAATCTTTGGCTTAAAGAGCAAGGTATTGACTAGGGCGTAAACCTAATCATATATGTAATATTTTCTGTTCGTTTTAAATTTTGATGTTGCTCCTTACTTTCAGTTGAAAAACTTTTTTTTTATTTAATTTCTGATCTTTTTCTTTAATAACACTGTAAAATCCGGCGCCCCCTTCATAGCAATGTCCCTTCCACCATGAAAAACTTCCTTCATGGAAAAATCCTCCCATATAAACCCCCCACCTACCAGAAAAACTCCCCCCTGAAAACGTCTGTATACTTCCCAATAACCAACACTATATGTTAACATTGGGTAAAGTTCATAACTTTCAGTCCTCCCTCCGGGACTTTGGGGATTAAGTCATTCCAAAAGATATAGTTTACATATTTTTGACCATGTTGAACAAAATCGCTATCCTCAAAATTTTGATCGGGTGACTTTTGGAAAAAAAATTAGCGTGGGAGGGGGCCTAGTTGCCCTCCATTTTTTTTGTCATTTTAAAAGAGCACTAGAACTTTTCATTTCCTTCCAATCAGCCCTACCACGATATTCTAGGACCACTGGGTCGATACGATCACCGCTGGGGATAAAAAAAAAAAAAAAACACGCATCCGTGATCTTTCTTGTGGCAAAAAATGCAAAAATCCATATTTTTGTAGATAGGTGCTTGAAACCACTACAGAAGGGTTCTCTGATACGCTGAATATGATGGTGTGATTTTCATTAAGGTTCTATAACTTTTGGGGGGTCTTTCCCTCTTTATTCTAAAATCAACCCAAATTTTCTCAGGCGCGTAACGTTTGATGGGTAAAAACTAAACTTGATGAAACTTATATATTTGAAATCAGCATTAAAATTTGATTCTTTTTGATGAGTCTCTTGGTATCAAAATTTCGTTTTTTAGAGTTTCAGTTACCATTGAGCCGGGTCGCTCCTTACTTACAGTTCGTTACCGCGAACTGTTTGACATTTTTTTTTTCATAATAGTTTTTTTTCTGCCTCTCTTACAGAAAATGGGGCATCATCACTCACATAAATGTTTCCCTGGTTCAGTGGTGGATCTAGAGGGGGGCAAGAGGGGAGCGCGCCCCCCCTAACGTAGTCTAAAGTTTTGAATTTACTTAATTAACGCAAGTTTGCGTTAAATAAAACTTGCTCCTAACGCAAGTTTATCAGATTAACCTATTTTGCCCCCCCCCCCCCCCTAAGAAAATCCTGGATCCACCCCTGGCCTGGTTTGCTATCTTTCTTCCTTTAAGCTTCTTCTCATTTTTAAGTATTTCAATCTTGTTTCCAAACGTTTTTTTACATTACCTTAAAATATTTCTTATCCTTTTTCATTGTAACAACAGAAAAATGAGATATCACTGGTAAGTTTAGTCGATCTGTACATATCTCGGTAAAATACGTCTAAATTGATCTTTATCCTCACAGACTGCATTCTATACAACCCCATTGTTTTCGTTCAGTATTAATTTAAAACTATCCGGGCATGAGGAGAATATATTAAAGTAGGCCAAAAAAGCAAATGTAAATACTACACTGCTACTACTACTACTATTGTTACTATTACCACCCCCAAAGTTCCTGCTACTATGTCTGCTGCTAGGAATAATATTCCTCATCGTCCTTTTATTTATTAAATAAAAAAAACAAGTTTTTTAACTGAAAGTAAGGAACGACGTTAAAACTTAAAACGAACAGAAATTATTCCGTATATGAAAGGGGCTGTCCCCACCTCAACACCTCGATCTTTACGCTAAAGTTTTTTATTGTTTAAAAAAATAGAGTTGTGAGAAAGTCAAACTTTAGCGTAAAGAGCGAGGCGTTGAGGAGGGGATAGCGCCTTTCATATACGGAATAATTTCTGTTCGTTTTAAGTTTTAACGTCGTTCTTTACTTTCAGTTAAAAAAAAAACATATTTTTTTTATTTAATTTTGAAAAATTTTTGAATTAATCCAGGTTTTAATATTGGCTCTCACAGTACATGAATAATTAAAACAAAATTTGTATATTAATTTTGTTTTTATTTGGTTAAATGGCTTTCTCGAAACTTGATAATTTATTTACGAACGTTTTTATTAGTAATAAATATACGTAACTTACGAATTAACTTACGTAACGAACTTCTATATTCATAGATTTTTAATTCGTATATTAGGGGGTTCGCCGCCTAGTCAATACCCTGCTCTTTAAGCTAAAGTTCGAATTTTGTTCCAATTCTTTAAAAATTACCCCTTAATCACAGAGGCCGTTAATTAGAATAAATAGCTCTTATGAAAGTACTAAAAAATCTCTTGGCTTAAAGAGTAAGGTATTGACTAGGGGTGAACCCAATCATATACCTAATATTTTCTGCTCGTTTTAAGTTTTGATGTTGCTCCTTACTTTCAGTTCAAAAACTTTTTTTTATATAATTTCTGATCCTTTTCTTTAATAATGATGGGAAATCCGGCACCCCCTTCATGGCTTTGTCCCTTCCCCCATGAAAACTTCCTTTATGGAAAGATCCTCGCATATAACACCCCAACCCCCCCCCCCCCCCCCTTCCACCTACCAGAAAAAGAAACCCTGAAAACGTCTGTATACTTCCCAAAAAACCAATACTATATGTTAACATTGGGTAAAGTTGATAACCTTCGGGCCCTCACCCCGGGACTTCTGAGGATTAAGTCATCCTAAAAGACATAGTTATCATATTTTCGACCATGTTGAACAAAATGGCTATCTCAAAATTTTGATCAGGTGACTTTGGGAAAAAATGAGCGTGGGAGGGGGCCTAGTTGCCCTCCATTTTTTGGTCACTTAAAAATGGCACTAGAACTTTTCATTTCTGTTCTAATGAGCCCTCCCACGATATTCTAGGACCACTGGGTCGATACGATCACCCCTAGGGGAAAAAAAATAAATAAACGCATCCGCGATCTTTCTTCTGGCAAAAATGCAAAATTCCACATTTTTGTAGATAGGTACTTGAAACCTCTACAGTAGGGTTATCTTATACGCTGGATATGATTGTGTGATTTTCATTAAGGTTCTATAACTTCTAGGGGGTTGTTCCCCTTTTTTTCGAAAATGCGCCAAATTTTCGCAGGTGCGTAACTTTTGATTAGTAAGACTAAACTTGATGTAATATATTTATATTTGAAATCAGCATTAAAATCTGATTCCTTTAATGTATCTATTGGTATCAAAGTTCCGTTTTTTAGAGTTTCGGTTACCATTGAGCCGGGTCGCTCCTTACTTACAGTTCGTTACCACGAACTGTTTGATGATACGCTAGACCCCGCCACTGACAAAAAGTACAGCTTTAAAGTAAAGGACGGGAATTTTAAAGGGGAAGCCCGTTCATGTTGGGATTAATTTATATTGGTTTAAAGCTCAATTTCGCTCTTTACTTTTATTTGAAATAACTTGTTTTGTTTATTTAAAATTTCTCTAATTTTAATAGTATACACAATGTCTGAACTAAATGCTAGAGGCACTACCATCCCCTTAAACACGAATCTTTAAGTCAAAACTTAACTTTTGTTGCGCAGCAATAACTCGAGAAAACGTAAAGTCATTAGGGTATCTGAGAAATTAACACTTCATATCCCTTTATTTAGATAATTTCTAAATAAGGGTGCTGCAGGATCATAACTTTCTCTTTGTTGTAAAAAAAATATTTCTGGCATTTATTTGAAAACTTAAAAACTTTCTTTAAACAAAAAGCATCGAAAATTTGTGTATATTTATTTTTGTTAGTTTTTGTACAAGTTCAACAAAATTTTCCGGGGTAGAGTAAGGGGTACTGTGTTTGACCCCCCGCCCCCTACCAGAAAGGACCTAGCAGACATACTGTCAGAGAATTTTCGAACCCACCTTTGTACGCGGAAATTGTATATGAGAATCTTCAGTTGGTTTGCTTCCTTGAAGTAATGATGCTAGGGTTGTTTTGAAAATTTAAAAAAACTTTTTTCTGTTTTAATGATTGAATTTTAATGTAAGCTTCTTTTATATTGTTTTTTTCGCTTGTTTTGCTGAGGACGGCCTTTGGATATAGGGTCGAAATATTCATTTAAAGTTGCGTTCCATTGTCTTATACAAACATTTCCCTATTTTTCCACTTATTGTTTATTATGGAAAGGCAGTGTGGTCTTCGTCGCTATTTGATCTGTTGATACGACCATTTGTGACAGCTGACTGCTTTTTCGATCAGACGTCAGACATTTGAGTTCAAGAACAGACAAACAGATGATTTTTGTGCCTTTCGATCTGAAGTAGCTGCAGGGCTGTACGCGGCTCCTCGTGTTATGCCGTAATATAAACGTTGGAGATCTTCTTCAGACGCAGAAGCTAGTCCAAGTCCAGTTCGTAGCCGCAATAGAATTAGGCCAGCAATATCTGCTTAATCAAATGGAGAAAAAAAATTGCTGGCCGAGAAAATCTGAGAAACAGAGCTGCTGTAAAGAGTGCAAAGCAGTTTATATAACATTCAAGTGTAAAAAGTAAGACGTGGCTTTGTGCCTTACGGCCAAAAACAACTGCTTCAAAGCCTTTCACACAACGTTAAAATTCCCTATTTTAGTCTATCTAAGAGATTAATGTTGTATTTAACCACATGAGATAGAATCAGTGATTTGCAAAAATAATGGGGGTCTTTAATATTTCTCTAACGCCTTAGAGTAATTTATCCTTTGAATAAGTTAAACTTATCTACATGACAAAATACTTGCCATTAAAAAAAACAACAAGAAAAATGTCTCTCAGCATCCTTAGCATGCAAAGAAAGAGATTGATGTGGCAAAGGAATAAGAATGTTCGAAGTTCAAGCAGTACTACTTTATGCTTGCTAGACATGGCCGATCAAGGCTGAAGAAGCGAGAGCTTTGGATGTGTCCCTACTGCTACTAATACAACTGGTTCTACTAATACTATTGTCACTACAATCGTTACTACTGTGATTGTTAATGTTTGTACGACTTTCAGGGAATTTTGAAGAGAATCTAGAACTAAATCGAAACACTTTATGTCGATGCAGGTTTTTACCAATCAAATGAGCTCCATCCGATGCAAAGTCTATACAACTACTCGTTCCATAAGACCTTATGTGCCCTGGGCATAAGTTACAAACCTTGCCCATGGCCTTTGGAGGATTGTGTCCACCCTAAAGACATTGTTATATGATTTTTGGACTAATGGTAACAAAATGGCTATCTCACAATTTCAATTGAATATGTTTTGGGAAAAGAAGATGCCAGGGAGGGGGCTAGTTGCTCTCTATAATGCATGACATGTTTATTATATTTTTGCGAATTGATGTGCGTGGTTGGGGGGAACTTTTGTGCCCTCCAATCACTTTTGACTATTAAAAAAGGTCATTTCAATTTCCAATCGATTGAGCCTTTTTTGAGTTTTCTACGACAACAATGGTCATCTCAAGATTTCCATCAGATGTATTTTGGGAAATACGAGGTACGGGGAGGGGGTCTATCTGGCCTCCAATCATTTTGAATCTTAAAAAGGGTACTAGGACTTCTAATTACTAATCCAGTGAGCCCCTCCGAAGTTTATCCGACCACCCTTTCCGCAAAAAAAACCTTATATATCCCCAGGCATAAATTATAATCCTTGCCCCAAGGGTCGCGGGGAGGGGGGGGGGGGTTGTCATCTTCAAAAACATAATTTCCGTACCTTTTAACTGACCTGAACATAATGACTATCTCAAAATTCAATTGGATGTGTTTGGGAAATTGGTGGGCGTGTGAGGGGTTGGTTCCTTTCCAATCACTTTTGAATATTAAAAGAGGCACTAGCCCCTTAAATTTCCAAATGAATGAGCCCTTTTCTACGACAAGCTTCTACGACAACATATGACCATCTCAACATTTCTATAAGTTATATTTCGGGGAAATACGAGGTGTGGGGGGGGTTTGTCATCCTCAAAGACATAATTTATCAACCATTCAACTACGTTGAGCAAAATGGTTATATCAAAATTTAGATTGGATGTGTTTTGGGGAAATGGTGGGCGTGAGAGGGGCGTTAGTCGCCCTCCAATCACTTTTGACTATTAAAAAGGGCACTAGGCCTTTCAATTTCTATCGAATGAGTTTTTTTTTCGAAGTTTCTACGAAAACGAATTGCAAAACGAACCTTCGAAAACGAAGTGCCCTGGTCTAAAAAAAAGAAAATATAAATAAATAAATAATGCATTGTGCCCACATCGCTCTTTACTTAGGTAGCGGTATTGTTCGGCCTATGATACTATTTTATTCATATTTACTCGCAGTTTGCTTAATACAGATCTTCAGTTTTCTTTTTAAAAGCTTTATGAAATATATTTAAGGTAGCGTCTACTCTGCAGAAGAAATTCAAACATCATGTCAATTCTAATAGTCAAAAATGCAGTTAATGTTTAGAAAAATTCAAAATTGTTTCATGAGTTCATCAAATTAAAAATTGGTAGAAAGAGACAAACTATTTTCCATGAATGCTATACACTATGCACAAATATTTCCTAGGCTGGAGCAAAAGTGGGATATTTCTTTATTTATTACATCTAAATGATATTTTCAAAGTAATGATATTACTTTTATTGTTCATTAGAGCCTTAATTCAGTTTTAAATAACGTAGTTTAAAAACAAAAGAAACTTAGTTCACAAAAACATACAAAGTATCGACGTGATGACTGTAATATTTCAAAAACTAATTGGTTTGTGGTTTATAGGATTGTTCTCGTTTTTATGGCAACCGTGGATAGAACCCAGCAACCAGAATAGGTAGTCCAAAAGAGAAACTGGACACCCTTGCCGGGGGGCCGTAAATAGAGGCAGAGGAGGAAGGAGACCTCTCACTGTTTTCTCAGTAGGCCCACCGGCACATTTACAAGTCCCATGAATTATGAACCTTCTCTCAGCAAGCGTTAAATTACATGGTAGCGCAAAACAGTATCGTGGTAGGATCCGCTTCCTAGCTACTTTGTCTACTGAAAAGAACTTCAGTAGAAACGAAAGTTTCTACTAAAACTTTCAAGGCATTTTGAACTGTGCTTCGAGGACAAAGAGCCCCCATTATCCTTTTTAACCCTATACAGGCCAATATAAGTATTCGTTTTGCAAAAAACCATAAAGGGTATCCATGTGACCTTTAGGGCTTAGTATTGATAAAAAATCATTTATTGGCATTTTTTTTTAAAAATCACTTATTCTACCTCCTGTGGTTAAAATACAACGTTAACCTCTTAGATAGATAACTAAAATAGGGAAATTTAACTTTGCGTGAAAGGCTTTGAAGCAGTTGTTTTTGGCCGTAAGGCACAAAGCGACGTCTTAATTTTACACTCAAAGGTTATATAACCCGATTTTCACTCTTTACAACAGCTCTGTTTCTCATATTTTCTTGGCCAGCGATCGACTCAATATGATTGAGCAGATATTGCTTGCTGCTTAATTCTGTTGTGGCTACGAACTGGACTTGGACTAGTTTCTGCGTCTGTAGAAGTTCTCCAACGTTTATGTTACGTCATAACACGAGCTGCCGCGTACAGCCCTGCAACTACTTCAGACCGAAAGGCTCGCAAAATCATCTTTTGTCGGTTCTTTAACTCAAAAGTCTGACGTCTGATCGAAAAAGCAGTCAGCTGTCACAATTGGCTGTATCATCAAACCAAATAGCGACGAAGACCACACTGGCTTTCCATAATTAACAATAAGTGAAACAATGGGGAAATTTTTATATAAGACAGTTGATGCGCAACTTTAATGAATATTTCGACCCTATATCCAAGGACCATCCTCATTAAAACAAAAAAAAATAATATAAAAGAAAATCACATTAAAATTAAATCATTAAAATTGAAAAAAGTCTTTTTTCAATTTTTAAACAACCCTATTATCATCACTTCAAGGAAGCAAACCACCTGAAGATTTTCATATACAATTTCCGCGTACAAAAGTGGGTTCGAAAAATTCTCTTCCAACCTGTCTGCTAAGTCTTTTCTGGGGGGAGGGGGGTCAAACAAAGTACCCCTCACTCTACCCCGTAAATTCTTCTAAAAAACTCGTAAAAAACTAGCAAAAATAGATGTACACAAAATTTTCGATGCCTTTTTATTTTAAATAAAGTTCTTAAGTTTTGAAATAAATGCCATAAATATTTTTTTACAATAGAAGGAAGTTATGATCCTGCAGCACCCTTATTTAGATTTCATCTAAATGAAGGGATATGAAGTATTAATTTCTCTGATGTCCTAACGAATTTACGTTTTTCCTCGAGTTATTGCCGCTCAAAAGTTAAGTTTTGACTTAAAGATTCATGTTTAAGGGGACCATAGTGCCTCTAGCATTTAGTTCAGACATGGTATACTATTAAAATCATAGAAATTTGAAATAAAAAAAACAAGTTATTTCATATAAAAAGTAAAGAGCGAAATTGAGCTTTAAACCAAAAGTAATTAATCCATATATGAAGGGGCTTCCTCTTTAAAACTCCCATCCTTTACTTTAAAGCTTGACTTTTTTGTCAATGAAGGGGCCTAGCGGATTATAAATAAAAGGATGATGAGTATTATTAATCCTAACAGCAAAAATAATAGTAGGAAGTTTGGGGGTGGTAATAGCAGCAATAGTAGCAGTAGTAGTAGCAGTGTAGAATTTATATTTGCTTTTTTGGCCTACTTCAACATATTCTCCTCATGCCCAGATAGTTTTTAAATTAATACTTCAGGCGGTTTCTGAGACATTGCTAATCCGTCCTTTTGATAACCTGCTTGTACTTTTTGTGTTTTGATTTAACCCAACATGCCCCTCAACAGGCCGTTAAAGTTCTAATGGTAGTAGTACTATTAGTTGTGGCAGTGGTGCACTAGTACTGCTACTGCTAGCTGGATTATTATACACATGTTGCACTTTTATTAGTTCAACTTTACTAAAAGCTTAAACTTAGTACTCTATGCCGTTCTTAAGATACTGCTGATGTGCCCTTTCGATAGCCTGCATACACATACTCTATTTCAATTTTATTTGCAGTTTCAAATTAATAGTCTAAACTGTTTCTGGGGTAAAGTTTTACACCTTAAAAACTACATCGACATAAAATGTTTCGATTTAGTTCTAGATTCTCTTCAGAATTCCCTGAAAGTCGTACAAACAGTAATAGCCTAATCGCTGTAGCAACGATTGTAGTGACATTATTATTAGTAGAAGCAGTTGTAGTAGTAGTAGTATAGACATAACACCTTTGGTTAATTCAACATCCTCCTGTACATGCCTTGAAATTTCCACTTAATACAATAGACAGTTCTTAGAATATTTCTAATGCGCCATTTAGACAACCTGCACCCAGGAATTATGTTTTGATTTAGTTCAAAATCCCCCTAAACATTCCCTGAAAGCTTCACTAGCATACTCTTTGTCTCAGTAGAAGTAGTTGTAATAATAGTAGTAGTAGTAGCAGTAGGCTAAGTGTGTCTTTTGAGTTGTTCCCTCTCAACAGGCTTGAAAGTTTTGAATTTTTACTTTAAGTTGTTCCTCTGAAATTGCTATTACATCGTTTTTGGTGACCGGAATGCAAAAAAGGGTTTTAATTTAACTGAAACTTCTCCTAAATGTTCCGTGAAAGTTTCACCTTAATACCATTAGTCTCAATAATAGCAGTAGCAGTAGCAGTAGTAGTAGTAGCAGAGTAGTAGCATAAATTTGCTGGTAGTTGGAGTAGTTGGTAGTTGGAGTAATTGCTATTTGCTGGTAGCCTATACCCTTTCGACAATATAGATGCTCTTAGGGTGCTTTGACTTAGTTCAAAACCCACTAAATATATCCTGAAAGCTTCACCCTTAATACCCTTAATTTCAGTTGTGGCAATAGCTGTTGTACTAGCAGCATTAGTAACATTAATAGCAGTGTGCACATAAAACCTTTTGTTTTTTATATGTATCCCTCTCAACACACGCTGAAAGTTTCCTCTTAATAGAGGCTGATTTTTACCTTCCTTACAATTCCCCCCCTGAAAAATACCCCCCCCCCGCAAAGGAAAATACCCCCTGCGGAATATACCTCACCGGAAAATACCCCTCCCTGAAAATACTGCTCTGTGAAAATTAAGGCTTTCAAAATTTGAGCATTTTATTTGAGTTTTTTTTCCGCAGGGGGAAGGAATTTTATGCTGAACTAGCAGGCTATTCTAGTTCCATGCACAATTGAAGCATTTGTGATATATTTATCTTCTTTGAACTTCATGTTGGTTCCAGATATATAAGACTCATAAAGTTTAATAATATCAATCAACAGTTACGTACCTCAGAAATTTCCCTGCTTTCGAAAAAGGAGGGGGAACCCCCTAAAAGTTAAGGAATCTTAACGGTAATCAAAATATAAGATTACATGTATCACAGAACCAGACCGTGATGAAAGGTCAGAGAAAAAAAATCGTGATGGCAACCCTAATTGTAAGCATCCAAAATTCTGCAATTCTTTTATGAAAATTTTCACAAATCCGTACTAAAAAAAATTACTCTCAGTTTAAATTATTTGAATAAAACTACGTTTTCTAAAAGAGTTAAAGAGGCTGAGTCACAAGTTCGAACCTTAAAACGTACAGGGATTAGAAGGTACAGTTGGGGGGCTGCCGGCCCCCAAACCCCCCGCTGTCGCAGCCTTTAAATAAACAATTTTTTTTAAACTGAAACTAAGGAGCGACATTGAAACTCAAAACGAACAGAAATTATTCCGTATATGAAAGAGGCTGTGCCCTCCTCAACGCCTCACTCTTTACATTTAAGTTTTTATTGTTTAAAAAAAGAGTTGTGAGAAAGTCAAACTTTAGCGTAAAGAGCGAGGCGTTGAGGAGGGCACAGCCCCTTTCATATACGGAATAATTTCTGTTCGTTTTAAGTTTTAATGTCGCTCCTTACTTTTAGTTTAAAATTTTTTTTTATTTAAAGGCTGCGAAAGCGGGGGGTTTGGAGGGCGGCAGCCCCCCAACTGTACCATCTAATCCCTGTATGTTTTAAGGTTCGAACTTGTGACTCAGCCTCTTTAACTCTTTAGAAAACGTAATTTTTTTCAAATAATTTAAAAAAGAAACTGAGTTTCTTTTTTAAACTTTAAATTCAGTATATAAAAAATCTCCTCTGACGGGGAATCAAATCCGGGTCTTCCGCCTGACAGTCAGGAGTATCGACTGCTGTACTAAAGAGACACAATTGTAATTGTATTTTTAGTATGTGGAATCTATTTTTGACGCAAGCAAATACCCACAAAACTTGATATTTGGTTTTTGGAAAACAGGGAAGGAGTGACCAGATTGTGCTTAAATTTCGAGGATAATCTCCCAGGCCCCAGGGAAGCTTATCCTCTAAATTTCAGCCCGATCAAACAACGTTAAAGGGGGATGTGGTGGGAAAATTTAACATGGGCTCTTATAGAAAAACGAGGTTTTTCGTAAATGTAAATTCGGGGGATAATTTTTTCGGTCTATCAAAGGCCCTAACAGGTCGAATTCTGCTTCGAATGAGTCCTCATTCACCCGGATCAGTTTCCAACTGTGGCCTGTAGGCGTGGCTAACAAGAAAAAAAAAATGAACTTTAAGTGGCTATATTTGTTTTTTGGAAAACAGAGAAGGAGTGATTGGATTGAGCTGAAATTTCGAGGATAAGCTTCCAGGCCCTAGGAAAGCTTAACCTTCAAATTTCAGCCCAATCGGACAACGTTAAAGGTGGGCTGAGGTCGGAGGGTCGAAACTTCCGGCCCACTTTTACCCATGAAGATAAAGTCGGAGGGGGTGAAATTTTGCAAGTTTCTTAGTTTGAGCTTGGGCTACAAAATGCGATTACCGCTGTCACTTTTGTCTGGAGGGGGCAGTCCCCCCTGCCCCATAGTAATTTGTGCCCCTGGAGCACCTCCTTCATGATCAAGGCAGCTCAAAAGCCAAATAAGTATGATTTGATAAATTCAAATGTTGTGAAACATTTTCCCATTAACAAATCAAGGTTCTAGATTTTTTTTTTTTTAGATAGTAAAAACATGCTTTCTTTCTGATAAAAAAACGTCCTAATCGCCTGAGAGCACATTTAGCTTTTCGATAATAAATCATAGTAAATTCATATGAGTTTTTTTTTTTTTAACAGGATTTGAAACTAATCGGGAATAAAATGACTATTTACCAGAAATTTTGGAAAATTTTCGAAAAGCGGGAAACGAAAAACATATTATTTGTTTTAATGACTCAGTATATAAAAAATTTATAAATAACAGAAAACTCTAAATTACAGAAAACAAGCCCTTTTTTCAATAAAATACAACTAAACGATATTTTATCTATCAGGGTAGAAGTATACATATCCTGAAGGACCCCCTCTCTCTGCAAAAGAAAATTAAACAATTTGAAAATAGTATATTTTGATTTAGTTCAATTTCCCATAGAACATGTCGTGACAATTTCAATGTAGTACCCTTAGCCGTTCTTGAGGTATCGCCCTTTGTACAAAACTGAAAGCATGAAGTATTTCTTGTTTAGTTTAAAATACCCCCTTCCCTCCCCCCCCCCAAAAAAATACCCTGATGTTCGATATTAACTTCTAATTTTAATTTTAAATTTTTATATTAAAATTTTGTTTAACGTTATATGTTGACAAAGCCACGAACATCTTGACGTAGAAAAATATCTTCAAAAAATATAAGATTGCATCGATTTGTAACATCAGCAACAAATTTTATTTTCAAGGATTTTATCTTTGTTTTATAAAAAAAAAAAAAAAAAAAAAGAAAAAAAAAAAAAAAAAAAAAAAAAAAAAAATTAAAGAAAATTATTCAGCCCCCATACGATTTCTCCGGCATTGATTTCACCTATACGCATAAAGCAACTGCGCTAAGAGGCGTTGAATTAAATTTTGCTTTATATGGTAATTAGTAAGCTACATTAACCTTGTTGATTTATAAGTTTTATGTACCAAAGGAGTTGCAACATTTTTTAAGGTGATTATTTTTGATTACTGTTCGTCACGGTTTAACACTATCCTGCGAAATTTGTTGAATACAAGCAATGATCTGGGACAATCCAAATAAAAAAAGGATTGTCCCAAATATAGGGAAACGTAACAAGGGAAAGATAGGACACAGTATAGTACCTATATATCGTGGTGCCTTTGTTAAGAAATACTATTACAAAAGTCCTACTTAAATACATCACGTGCCAAATAATGTTATTTATTTAATAAAGACTTCTATCATTTATAAATAACAATTTCAGACATTTTTTATTTCATATATTCTTTTTCATTGGTTAAGAAAATTATATTTTAGATCTTTTCCGTTTCCCTTAATAAAAATTCAAATTTTGGCTTTCTATTTATATGTTTGACAAATTTTGCAACAATTTTTGGTACTCTTGCATTATGCAGGCCTCTCGGGTTAACTACTATAGAGTAGGCAACGATAAAACCCGTTTTTGACATGTTTACTTCTATGGACTAGGCAATAATAGCGTGGTTTTCATTGCGTATACGATATTAGACTGTGTTTTTTTGGGGGTTTATGGGGGGGAAGGTACATAGGTTAGGTGACGTATTTAGTATATGCTATGCTTTACTCCCCCCCCCCACCCCCTAATGGGCAAATATATAGTCCAAATTTGTTTCTAAACCATTATATATTCATCCTATTTTATTTTATTTCATTAGCATTAACCAAACTTGACTTTTTAGAAAGGCCCGCATAATGCAAGAGTACCCAATATTTTAACAAAAGTTGTACTATAATGCTTTCGATTGATGGGTAGGGGGAGCAATATTCAAATGTAAATAAGTTGAAAATCTGCATAATCTTTTGGTTTCTATAGGGTTGAAGAGATTCCAGCCCCTATCATGTTGCAAGACAAATAGTACGCAACTATTACCCTCCACATACCCTGATAGTTTCAACTTAACTTCCTTAACTTTTCCGTAAATATCACATATACACCCTTTTGAAAACCTTGGATGCAAATAGTGAATTTTGATTTAGTTCAATTTCCAACGTAAAAGCCATTTACGCTGATATATTCTACTTGACAATAATGCAAGTTATGTTGTGATGTTATTAAATTTTCTCAGAAACATAAACACAAAAACTGGATTCAAAATCAGCTAAGCAAATATTACAAGAAAAATGTCCCCTCTTCCCCAACGACACCACTGGTGACGATCAATGGTGTCAATTCACGAAAATTATAGAGGTTAGGTAATATCTAGTCCCCCCCCCCTCCAGTATTTTTGTCTGATGCGTTAAAACGAAACGCAATGCATTAAAAAAAAAAATTCGATGAGTTTTTTTTTAACCATTTTATACCACCCGTCCTCCAAAGAGAAATTCTGGACACGGCCCTAGGGATGGGAAGAGTATTCTTTATAATCCAGGGAGGGAAAGTTTGTTGTTTTTTTCCAATTTCTTTAACAAAATACAAAAAAAAAAAAAGCCCCTTTTCAATAATAATCCACAAAAAGACTTTCTTGAATCTGGAAGGGGGAACAAGAAGAAAATCTTGCAGAAAAATACACCCCCCCCCCATTGAAGCTGCTGGTAATCACTCACGTTACTTGGTAATAATACAACTTATATTTTGACATTATTAAACTTGCTCCAAAGATGGAAACAAAAGCTGAATTTTTAATCACCCGAGCAAAATACACAGAAACAATACAGTAAGACTTCATCAGGTATATGTTTACTTACTTTATTTTTATTAGTATTTATCCTTTCTGTTTGTCATTTACTAGATTAATTTTATAATTCCATCTTGTTGCTAACAATGTAGCCAGAACACTGAATTGAAAAATAGACAGCACTCAAGTATAATTCCAGTTTTATAGTAGAATTTGAGTATAAACTTACTAAAGAACCCTAAGCTTTGAACCGTAGAAAAGCAATAGAAAATGAAACAAAAGTCCTATAAGATGGACTCGAGCTTGAAAGACTTAGTAGAAACAAAGTAGTACGAGGGAAGCTGCATTCCAAGATGGTAGTATCTTTTGATTTTTCAAGTGCAGAAGATCAATGTCTTATGGAGTAATATTCTGTTATAAGTTTATCAAGAAATTCATTTTTTCAAAAGGGGCCCAATGATCAATTTTACATGTCCCATTATTGTCTTGACAATATCAAATTGTGTGCTCTTCCTTACAACTGATAAATACGTGACATACAAAAGAGGCCCAAATGACAGAACCTTACAGAGTGTGGACAGGGTCCTCGTGAACGCAGTCCCCCACTGCCAAATGTTAGGCTGTCAAGTTATCCCCATTTGGGGTAATCCTGGGGTCACCCAATCCGAAGTGCAATGAAAAGGCCACACCTTAGGAACGCCTCCATCATGATCAAGGCAGCTTTCTAGCCAGGTAAGTATGTTCTGATAAAAATTTATTTACCAATACCTATTTATTAAAACATTTCACTAATAACTTTCGAGATACATCCCATTGCTTTAAATGCCACTCAAAAGCTCTAATTTATTAGCCAGATGCAGGTTTACAAAACTTTTTCACATTAATGAATCAAGTCTCTAAATTATTTTTGAAAATAGAAATGCCCCATTTCATTTTCATATGCAAACATCTTAATCCTTTGAATGCAAGTTTACCTATTTGAGAAAAGAAAATCAGGGGTTTCTCACTCTGTTATCAATATGACTGAAAAGTCGAAACTTTTATTTCTGAGAACCCAGTGACCGTTCTTCTCGTTAACAACCAAAGGGGGATTTAGTCATTACTACTACTGCTAACAAGTCGCCACAGAACCAAGCCGTCAGAGGCCAAAAACAATCACTTCAGCAATTCTGTTCGAATCTTGGTTCAATTTAAATTTCAGCATTTAATAATTGCATACTATTTTCGTAAAAGATGCATGGGGACTTCAATCCAGGTTGGGGATTTTAATTTAATTATGGCGAGTGGTCATTGGCTTTTTCACCATTAAATTTTGTAAATTATTAACAGTTTTTCGTTTTTTTCGGATAAAAAAAAAATAATATATTTTCAATATATTCAACGGCTAAGAAACTACAGGTATGGTTTCTATAATGTATAAGGAAGCGCATAAGACGTCAGTGTTTAGAGTTAATGAACTTTGATTTCCCCTCGTGAGGGGTGCGCCGATCCCGGAGGTACTGCAATACCGGGCCAACGCTTGAAGGGAGTGGAGCAAGCCCTGACATCCCTCCGGTTTCCAAAAATCAGTTTAATATTCTGGGCCCCATGTAGGGACCGTATCAGATATTAAGCTGATAAGAACAGATACTACACTTTGATCTTAGCCAAAAGGCCGAGAAGCAGTGATGCCAAACGTGGTACAATTGTACCATTTTGTTACATTTCACCTCTACTGGTACAATTTAGTACAATCCCATATAATATGGTACATTTTACAAAATTATGGTACAATTCAGTATTTTTGTACCTATGTCTGTATTCTTTGATCTACAAATATTTTATTTCACCCTGATCTGTTCGAGATAGTCAAGATAAAGGACAGACAAACAGTCACCTATTTTCCTTTTTCGTAAACAGACACTTCACTTCCGGTGTCCAAAGGTCGACAGAAACATCTTTCTGTGTATCAACATAAAGTCTTACCGATTGAAAACGAAGCTATAATGACACTTGGATTAGTGATGGTTGGGAATCTAGTGGAATAAAAACCAAAGCCAACCACCCAAGGTGAATCTCCTGAGTTTGAAAATTTATATTAAGTAAAAAGGAGCCTGCTGAGAGAAATTAAAAGTAAGGATAAATTTAAAATAAGGCGATCTAGTTCAACTTCATATATATATATATATATATATATATATATATATATATATATATATATATATATATATATATATATATATATATATATATATATATATATATATATATATATATATATATATATATATATATATATATATATATATATATATATATATATATATATATATATATATATATATATATATATATATATATATATATATATATATATATATATATATAAATCTACATACATAGTCTTGATCCAGAGCTTGTGGTGTAAAGACCTCTTTTTTTGGATAAAACCCTGTTTTACATTGTGAGTAATTTCCCAGTGGACACTTATTTGAACACTTTTTATAATCGGCTTATCTATGGCTTGGTTATTTTGACCGCTGTGATTTCCCCTGGGAACAATATTTTTGCTCAGTGTTACCGATTGGAAGTTGTCAATAGAAGATTTTATGACGCAAATCTTATAATACGATATTCGTAGGCAATTACGCTGAGATTGAGGTGGGAAAAGAAAAGTAAGCAGAAGAGGGGTGGAGAGTTGTTAGCAAGAGCCGTGGTACCCGCTGGGCTTGCCCCTTAAATTGCGGGGACAAGGTAGACGGCCTCCAACACTTCACTTACTTTTCTCGCTTTGAAACCACCAGAAAAATATCATTCAGCACTTGGGTGGTGAAGTTTGTTTTTCACGAACTACGGATAAACTATGAGTGAGAAATTTATTTATTCACCGCTGCTGAACTTTCTTTTCCATTCGCTGAAGAATGGCAATAAGCTATTGCAAATAATTGGCTCCGCAGTTAAGTTCTATGACAAGGAAAGGATAAATGAAGCCCGAGTTTTGCTGCATGAAATCACTTGCGCTACCGAGCGGTTGTCTATGAAAGTCAAAGATGAAGATAACGTTAAAGAACTATGTCGTACAATGGTCTCGGCGGTGAAAGATCAGAATTGTAAGCTTCCTAGGTTTGTAATAGTGGACCCACAAGAAGTTCCTACAACTGCAGACGAAATCAGTGCAGTCGTAATTACCCGTGTCAATGAGATGTGCAGAAAGGTAGACGGATTTATAGAATCGCAAAGCCTACAAAAATTCAGTCAACTACTTACCCAGACTTCAAAAACCTCCGTCCCCCATCCCCAACCGTTATACTAATCTGCAGTAGCAATAAAAAACTTTCCTCGTGAATTGAAGACTCCCGAATCCCGCAAGGAGCTTATTATCCAATTGTGCGAAAATGACTATGATGAAGTTGTTGAACTGAAGCGTTTTAAAACTGAAACTAAGGTACTTGTTAAGAACAAAAAAAAACGCCACCACTCGCATCGCCGAAAAAATAGCAAAGGCAGGTTTGAACTTAGAAGCGCGGGCAAAGGCCCCATCATACATTGGTATCGTTACGCAAGTGCCTCGGGATGTTACAGAGGAGGAATTGAAGGCCCTCTTCATGGGCCTAATTGACGTCAAACGTAGTGGTACTGCACAGGCATTTAAACTCTATTTCGAAACCACAGCTGACCTCAAACTTGCCGTCGAAAGCCCGCCAATGGTTAGAATTGAGCGACTAAATGTGAAAAACTTAATTTTTTTGCCTCTAAAGTGTTACAAGTGCCATAAAAACGGGCATAAAGCCGCTTCGTGTACAAATGAAGCTGTCTGTGGCCGATGCGCGAGTCCCGAACACGTTTTATCAAAGGGACAACCCCTGTACAAAGCCAATGCGTTGTGTAGCTTGTGATTCGTCGTCTGACACCTGCTATCACGTAAGATGCCCTGAAAACCAAAAAGTGATTGCAGAGAAGCCTAACCATGGAAATTAGCGTCATTTCCTGGAATATGCATGGCGATGCTCTTAATAAGCGCCCTGTAATTGAAGAATTCTTGGGGAATCACGACGTGTTGTGCTTGCAAGAACATTTCATAATTGAGTGCAATAAGGAGCTCCTTGAATTCCCTGATTCCCACGTGTTATATTTTTCGCCAGCCAAACGTCTTCTAAGTCACGGCAGACCCTCTGGTGGCATTGCTACCCTAGTTCGCAAAGCAATTCCCAGTGTCCTCGTGGAGACCTCAGCCAATCATATCGCTATTCAAATTGCGAATCTGACCGTTATTAACACACTTACCTTCCGACAGATTACAAGTCCGAAAAATCTGAAAAATGCTTTGTTCTTGCGGCCAAACGTCTTGCAAAATGTGTTACACACAGTGCTATGCCCGAAAAGCTCCTGATTGGTGATTTTAATTGTGACTTACGTGACTTGACCTCAACTCGATCAAATCTTATCCTGCAGCTTACCAGTGATCTAGAAGTTCT
>JAPEVW010000259.1:66478-73978 GCA_027921565.1 Artemia sinica | reverse complement strand
CCCACCTTCACAGAGAAACCCGCTCCCCACGGAAATATTTCTCTGGACAATTTGATCCGGTGAAAAATCTACCCCAGACAATTACTCTTAACCACTCCGCGCATAAAATTGAGACGGAAAAGAGAAAGCAAGACATAAAAAAAAAACTTTGTATAAGAATTCTGGCAAATTTCCCCAGTGCATAATATCCCCTGAAATTTCACTCCCTGGAAACTTTCCTCTCCATGGAAAATTTACCCGTGGAAAACCTCCCTGCAAAAAAAGTGTCCCCCCCACCCAACAATGTATGCACACATCTCAATAACAAACACCATGCCCAAACAATGGGCAAATTTATAACCTAAGGACCTATCCCCTGGGCTGTGGGGGGGGGGGTAATGTTTTATACCCGAACGCATGTTTATTGGGCCTTTTAACTATGATGAACAAAATGCATATCGCAAAATTTTGATCAGACGATTTTGGGAAAAAGGTGCGTGGGGGGCCTAGCTGCCCTCTAATTTTCGGTCACTTAAAAAGGGCACTATCGAGCTTTTAATTTTCATTTGAATGAGCCATTTCTCGATATTCTAGGATCACTGGGTCGATACGATCACCCCTGGGAAAAAAAAAATAATAAACACGCATTTGTGATCTTTCTTCTGGCAAAAAAAAGAAATTCAAAAATTTCACATCTTTGCAGAAAAAAGCTTGAAACCTTCACAATGGAGTTCCCTGATACGCCTGAATCTGATGGTGTGATTTTCATTAAGATTGCTTGACTTTTAGGAGGTGTTTCTCCCTTTTTTCAAAAAATCAGGAAAATTTATCCAGCTCGTAACCTTTGATGGGTAAAACTAAACTTATTGAAATTTATATATTTGAAATCAGCATAAAAGGCAATTCTTTTTGATATGTCTATGGTATAAAAATCCCGTTTTTTCGATATTCGGTTGCTATTGCGGTTGCTCTTTGCGCTAATTTTTTTTTTTTTTTTTTAGTTTCATCAGAGCTATTTATTCTAATTAACGGCATTTGAGATTAAGGGGCCATCTTAGAAAACAGGAAGAAAATTTGAACTTTGGCGTAAAGAGCGAGGTATTGACTAGGGGTTACGTAAGTTAATTCGTAGGTTATGTCAGATCAAAAGAACGCGAAAGCCATTTAGCCAAAAAAGTAAAATTAATATACAAATTTCGTTTTAATTATTCATGTACGGTGAGCCAACATCAAAACTGCATTAATGCAAACAGTTCAGAAATTAAATAAAAAAAAGAAGTTTTTTTAACTTAAAGTAAGGAGCGATATTAAAACTTAACACGAACAGAAATTATTCCGTATTTGAAAAGGGCTGTCCCCTCCTCAAATATATATATATATAATATATATATATATATATATATATGTATAGATATATATATATATATATATATATATATATATATAATATCATATATATATATATATATTATATATATATATATATATATCGTATATATATATATATAGTAATAATATATATATATATATATATATATATATATATATATATATATATATATATATATATATATATATATATATATATATATATATATATATATATATATATATATATATATATAATCGAGCTATATCACCTAACATTAAATTTTTACTTACTTAAATTTCTCTCGCTCCTTTCCCGTGATGAAATTTTTCAAACTGAAGGAATTACCCCGGGTGTTTGACAACTTGGCTTTAGTTTTGATTTCAGACCATCAACAATTCAATCGAAAGGTTTCATTTTCTTGACTTTTCATTGAGCTTTTTGTGTGACGTTCGGGATCCTTATGTCTATTTGTTGTACTGACAAAACCACTTGGCCGGCTCAACCAATAAGTGGGACAATAAGTGCACAAATAAGTGGGAGGAGCTTTTTGTTCACACCGAGAATGAAGAGCCAGAAATCATCTGCGGTAAACTTACTGGATAATTATATAAACTGTGATATAATAGCAGTATGATCTTTCCTATCTCACCCATTATAAAAACCCGGACCGAGGTGCAATTGCTCCAGAGAATGTGTAAACTGGTATAAACATAAGCGACAAAGAGTGCTCCAACAAAGAGAATGAAGAGCCAGAAATAATCTGCGGTAAACTTACATTATAGAAACCCGGACCGAGGTGCGAGTGCTCCGGAGAAGGTATAAACATAAGCGAAAAAGAGTGCTCCGACAAAGAGAATGAAGAGCCAGAAATAATCTGCGGTAAACTTACTGCCTAATTATATAAACTGTGGTTGTGCGAGTAAAAATCAGGCAAATAATACCATTTATAGGTGAAAGATTTTTGAAGGCAATTTCGAAAGTTCGCTTCAGGGAAGAGCAAGCAAGCAACCCCGGAAAAATAAAAAAAAAAAAAAAAAAACACAGAGCTTAAAAAAAATAAGTAGATATAAGTCTTTACCACTCATTGGTGATGAGTGACATTTTTTTATGAAAGTAATTTATTTTACGTCATAAATTTGGAAAATGTGTCCACTTTATGTCCCAAATGACTAAAATGTGTTCATTTTTTGCCCCATTATGTCCAGGCACATAGAAATATGTCCTTTTGGACTTAAAATTTGTCCAGTAGGCAACCTTGGCTCTCTAGCCAGGTGTAAACCTCGTAACGTTTCTTTATTTGTATGCCTTTCATATTGGCATATGTAATGGCTTACGTAAATTCCAAAGATAGACGATAAACGTTGGTACATGGTCTTTATTAAATAGCATGAGAATACACATAGAGAAAATAAAGTAGCACAAGAACAACTAGCTACGACAAAAGGCGAAAGATGGACTGCCTTTAGAAATGAACCAAGAATATAACAGAACAGAAGTTCAAGGCCTGGGAACGAGCCCTTTCCCACGACTAGCTTTAGCCCAAGAGCCCCCCCCCCCCTGGACCGCTATCATTGACACATAAATGCCGAAATAACTAAGAAATGCGACACTCGGAAAAGTTTCTCGAATTGATGTTCTACATACTTTACAGATTCTCCCCCTGTTTTTAAGTAAAATTTCCCAAATTTGGCTTATCGCCTTCTCATTAAACCCTCAAACTTTAAATGAATTCAAAAACATTCCCTTCCCAAATTATTCACTTCTCACCTACTAACATTCCTACAGCATGAACTAGTAATAATTACATAATACAAACACTACACAATACTTGCATAAGTAAAAACGTCCATAGTATAAACGAACCACACTAACAACAGTAGTCGGAAACTGATATTTTAACACTTCACTTTTCTCTCTATACTTTATAAATAGACTTGGTTCCCTATACCCCTGAATTTTGATGAGGACAAGGAAAGTTGGGATTATGGTTATAAAAGTTTGAATTAGGGCAAAAGGAGTGACCGAGAAAGGCTAATTAATCCTGAAAATACCGGCGACAAATAAATTAAATTGCATAAAACTTATAAATAATGGAATAGATATGTCAACCATTGCAGTTTGATTGGCTTACCATGCTGCAATGACGTCAAGATATTATTACCAATAAAAATCCTCGGGGTTTTATTGCTACGGAACGGCCTGGGTTTTGACCTATTCAGTTTTGCTCTACTAACTTGTGGTTCGACAAATGGCAGTAGTACTGTTGATATCTCTACATAACTATTAGCGCTATCATTAAAACCATCCCGTGAGGCATCAGCCTCATCCTACTGAACCTCAAAACCAGCCCCCTTTCCACCTTTCTTTTTCTCATCCCACCAGACGTCAAAACCAGCTCCCTTTTCCTGGGTAGCCAAACCGCCCTGCGAGGCATCAGTACCATCTCGCAGTGCAACAAAAAAAACCATCCCGTGAGGCATCAGTATCATCCCACGGGACCTCAAAACCAGCTCCCTTTCCATGGGTAGCCAATTTGCCCTACGAGGGCATCTCAGTACATCTCTCAGTGCAACAAAACCATCCCGTGAGGCATCAGTACCATCCCACGGGACCTCAAAACCAGCTCCCTTTCCATGGGTAGCCAAACTGCCCTGCGAGGCATCAGTACCATCTCGCAGTGCATTAAAAGCTTATCATCTTGAGTCCAAATTTCACCCTCGTCAGCGCAGAAAGAAATTCATCGGAAAAAAAGACTTCTCTCCTTTCCCCACTATCTGTTCTACCTGTTCATATTTTTTGCAACCTTGTACGCATCACCTAAACAAAAAAAATTCTGCACTATTCCCTAACAAATACCGTTTGTAGGACGGTCTGATCCCCTCCTTGAATAAATTAAGAACAAATCTTCCAAGGACTACACCATCATCCCTGGCTACTAAGGACACCCTACATGACCTTCCTAACTTTTGCATCCTTCTATAGAATAGATATACCCTTTCATCCTTAAAATTTGAGCCCTACAAACTCTGCAACGATTTTGCCTACTATTTTTGCCTGGGGCATATGCTACAAGTAATCCACGTTTTAAACTTGACAAATTTATAATCGAGGGGAGTGTCAAATAAAAGAAATGGAAATATGCCATTTTGTACCGTGAGTAAAATGTGATATATTTAAAATACAAAAAATAAAGTTCCTTCTTTCTAAAGATTAAATAAAAAAAACAAGTTTTTTAAACTGAAAGTAAGGAGCAACATTAAAACTTAAACGACGCAGAAATTATTCCGTATATGAAAGAGAATTCCCCTCCTCAAACGCCTCGCTCTTTACGCTAAAGTTTTTTATGTGTTTAAAAATAAAGTTGTGAGACAGAGTCAAACTTTAGCGTAAAGAGCGAGGCGTTGAGGAGGGGACAGCCCCTTTCATATACGAGATAATTTCTGTTCGTTTTTAAGTTTTAATGTCACTCCTTACTTTCAGTTTAAAAAAAACTTGTTTTTTTTTATTTAATTTCTGATCGTCTTTTAGTTAATGCAGCCTTTATTTTGGCTAACCGTCATTGAATAAGTAAACAAAATTTGCATAAAAATTTTACTTTTCTTTTGCTAAATGGATGTCTTTAACAAATTAACTTACGTAACTAACTTCTATATTCGTATATTTTTCTTGTGGCAAAAAATACAAAGTTGCAGATTTTTTGCAGATATGTGCTTGAAACCTATGTAATAGGGTTTTCTGATACGCTGAATCTGACGGTTTGATTGTCATTAAAATTCTTTCACTTGTAGGGATGTTTCCCCCCTCTTTAAAAAATCAGGTAAATTTTTTCAGGCTAGTCGTAGCCTTTGATGAGTAATACTAAACTTAATAAAATTATATATTAGAATCAGCATTATAAACACATTCTTTTGATATATTTATTGAGATCAAAATTCTGTTTTTAAAAGTTTCGACTACTATTGAGCCGTATCGCTTGTTTTTTATTGTTTTTTTATTACGTATATGTTATTACGTATATGAGGGGGTTCTCCCTTAGTCAATACCACGCTCTTTACGTTAAAAGTTAAAAAAAAAAATTTGATTCACAAACCCCTGAATCACAAAGGCCGTTTAATTAGAATAGATAGCTCTTTTGAAAGTACTAAAAAAAACTGTAGCGTAAAGAGCGAGGTATTGACTTGGGGGAGAACCCCCTCACTAACATACGTTATAATTTCTGTTTCGTTTTAAGTTCTAATGTTGCTTCTTACTTTCAGTTGAAAAAACTTGTTTTTTTTATTTAATTTCTGATCGTTTTTTAAATTATGCTTGGAAATCCGGCGCCCCCTTCATAGAAATATCCTTATCCCAAAGAAACATCCTCCACGGAAAGATTCTCCAGAGTAACCCCGTCCTCTATCCCCCCCCCCCAGAAAAAACAATCCTTCCTGAAAATGTCTGTATACTTCCCAATAACCAATAAATAATGCTGACAAGGTCCGGCGCCCCCTTCATGGCAATTTTCCTTCCCCCATGAAAACTTCCTTCATGGACAGATCCTCCAACATAACCCCCGACCCACCCTTCCCTCCCACTACCAGAAAAAAACCCTCCTGAAAACTTCTGTATACTTCCCAATAACCAATACTATATGTTAACATTGGGTAAAGTTCATAACTTTTAGCCCTCCTCCTGGGGACTTCGGGGGATTAAGTCATCCTAAAAGACATATTTATCATATTTTCGACCATGCTGAATTAAATGGCTATCTCAAAATTTTGATCGGGTGACTTTGGGAAAAAAACATAAGCGTGGGAGGGGGCCAAGTTGCCCTCCATTTTTTTTGGTCACTTAAAAAGGGCACTAGAACTTTTAATTTCGTTCCAATGAGCCCTCCCACGATATTCTAGGACCCACTTTGTCGATGACGATCACCCCTGGGGATAAAAACAAAAAAAAAAAAAAAAAAAAAACAAATAAACCACGCATCCGTGATCTTTCTTCTGGCAAAAAATGCAAAATTCCACATTTTTGTAGATAGGAGCTTGAAACCTCTACAGTAGGGTTCTCTGATACGCTGAATATGATGGTGTGATTTTTCATTAAGGTTCTATAACTTTAGGGGGGGTTCCTTTCCCATTTTTTTGAAAATCAGCCAAAATTTTCTCAGGCACGTAACTTTTTTGATGGTAGCACTAAACTTGATGAAATTTATATATTTGAAATCAGCATTGAAATTTGATTCTTTTGATGTATCTATTGATATCAAAAACCCGTTTTCTAGAGTTTCGGTTACCATTGAGCCCGGGTCGCTCCTTACTTACAGTTCGTTACCACGAACTGTTTGATAATTCCGACTTCCTCTAATTAAGTTTAAATCTAGTTTCAAAAATAGAAAAGATCTTAATCAACTAAATAGAGAAATTGCATTTTAGCCTCAGCCAAAGAACGACGTTATTCAGTTTTGAATTTCGCTAAGATAGTGGGTAATAAAAAAGATGCTAGGACACAATGTTTCTCAGGAAGTTTAAATTATAAGAGCGGTGTGAACGTTTAAATCATCAGAAATATTTAAAACACATTATTGGACGAGGAGTTCGCATAAGGTAGTGAGTTTGCCAACATAATTACAAAATAGTGGCCCCCGCCACAGGACTTGGGCCAATTGTGAGTCAGCTCTTAGAGCGCAGGACAAAAAACTATGTTTTATAGTGTTGTAAAAGTACTTTTTTGGAGGATTCGTAAATCAGATTCAGGCATTCGTAGATGAGGATTATTAAGATCAGAATTATTTCGGCGTTCAGGCATTGCAATTCAGTCATTATTGTTATCTCAGTCACCATTGTTGCCAGTTGAAGTGAACCACTGCTTTTCCCTAATAAATACCGTTTTGTAGGACGGTCTGATCCCCTCCTTGAATAAATTAAGAGCAAATCTTCCAAGGACTACACCATCATCCCTGGCTTCTAAGGACACTCTACATGACCTTCTTACTTCTGCATCCTTCTATAGAATAGATATACTCTTTCATCCGTAAATTTGAGCCCTACAAACTCTGCAACCATTTTGCCTGGGGCATATGCTACATGTAAACTTGACAAATTTATAATCGATGGGAGTCAAATAAAAGAAATGGAAATATGCCATTTATCCTCCACTGTTTTACAAAA
>JAPEVW010000259.1:58978-61478 GCA_027921565.1 Artemia sinica | reverse complement strand
AGTCAGATTCAGATTCAACACCTTCTTCCTTTTTTCTGATGGGAGCTGAAACCTTGACTATTTTCATGTTGAGCAGTAAAAAATCTCCAAAAATCCCTGGGGTACTTTATTGGGCCCTCTTCATACTATGTTTTGTCTTAAGAATCCCACGTAATGTTTTCGTTATAAGCTTGTACCGTCTATCGGTCTTATGATTTTTACAGCATTGAAATACCTTTCGACGACAACGCTGGAGAATGGAAGAGAAAGCACAAATATTACTGCCAATTTTAGATTTTCGTATAGCTCGGTTTCGAAGATTTTTTTTTTTCGAAAAAAAAACAACAAACAAAACACCAGTAGATAACCGCATCAATATTTTTCAATATTTTCAACATTGATAAGACTTTGCTTCACCCACTCCTGTTCGATTTGTTTCCATCCCATGATAATTTCCCCGAATTTCGAATGAAGGGTTGGAGACAACCAGGCCGTAGTGACTGAGCTGATACAGGGTCAACCATTTCTGCATAGTTGTAAATGTCAAAATCGAAACGAAATTGAGTTTGAATCTCCTGCACAGCTTCGATGTAATAAGATTGTGCGGCTCTGAGGATCTTTTCAACTGCGTCTTGGGGGCACACCAGGATCTGATTTTAGCCCCAAGAGGGAGTTCTGTCCATTTAGATCCAGATAATACTTTCGAGGGGAAGGTAAAAACTTGGGTCATTCTCATTATGTTGGAATACATTTGTTGACTTCACATAGTCCTACTTTATAAAGCTCAAAAGACAATTCCTTGAAAAGACATTCAGTCTCTAGTCTCTTAGGCGATAAAACGGTGGTTTGTCAACTTGAAAAGCTACATTGAATTCAGAAGAAATCCCAATGCAAAGGAAACAAATTCAGACGTGTTCATGACTGGGTTCAGATTGTGTATATACATGCTCATTGAGCTCTATTGGATCATCAACTAGTAGAAGTTTGCAGTAGGAACTAAGAGCATTCAATTGTTCCAAAATTCTGCTCACAGCAGCTTCGACTGAAAGCCATCGTGTCTACCCAGACTCCAGAATCTTATGCATGTCAACTTGGCAGAACTTTTGAAATTCAAGGAAAGTGTTTTGCCTCTTTTGACTAAGAACCTCTAAGAAACAAATAGATTTTTATATATAATAGCTGTTTCATTTTGTCTTTTATCAAGTTTATTTTTTTAATCAAAGTAATGTAACCTAATTTCATGACATCTTTACACATATATAGCACAGCAGACAAAGGGATATCAATGAGTATCAACTGGCTTTCAATCACCTTAAAATAACCATCTTGTAAATGAAAACATTTATTATTGACAAGAAAAGTCATGATACTATTGAAAGAACAAAAATGTGTGAAATGTCAGTAAAAGGTGACAGATCACTTTGTATCCCAAATTTATTAAATTTTTGGTGTCATTAAAGGGTAGCAGCAGTATTTGATCGCAGTTCAAATATCAAGAATCAGAATGAGGCAGGGACGCTGTGGAAACAGGAAAAGGCAGAGAAGTTTTAATGAAAATATCACACAAAATTACTATTATCTGGATAACTAACCAAGTTTTCGGTGAGGTGCAGAAAAGGGATATCTGACAAAAACATCTCATTTATTACTGTACATTATTCAGTCTAATGTGCTCTAGAGGTGCAGAGGACAGTCCAGTAGAAGCAGAATATAAACAAATATTTTCTTACTGTATATCCTGGTTTAATTTAACAGTACCTCTGCACCTTTGACTGCAGGGGTCATAATTTTTTCATCTATACCAGGTTTCTTCAAATTATTAGTAGTGTTGAAAGAATTAAGGACCCCTCTTCTTTTGACTTCTAAGCCAATTTAGTTGTTATCGTCGTCTTCTAGAACGCTCCATTCATCAGAGGCAATCATTCAAACATGAAGAACCTCCGAATTGGCTGAGCAAAAGATCCTTAACTCACTTTATGGCGCGTTCAGAGTATCACCTTTCTGGAAAAAAAGGCTAAAAAATTATTTCCGTCCATTTTCTTTTTTGGGTTGGAGGAGGATCTTCTAGGGCCGAAACCATAGAAATTCATTAAAAAATACAGAAGACTTGTTAAAATCCCTAGAAATCCCCAAATCCCTAACAAAAAAGTTTGCCCCTAAAAGACCTCAAAAATCCCCATTTTAGGGGAAAACCCCTAGAATGGAAAAAACTGGTTCTAAGGTCAGTAGGATATTACTAGATCTAGTAAAAATAAAATCTAGGAAATTCGGAGTATTTAGTAAAAATTTCTCAAAATCTAGTAAAAGGTCATTATTTATAGTAAACAAAACATTTTTTTATTTTCCATGAATTCAGGGAAAAAATTATCGTAAACATGAAACCATTTTTGCTTGTCTGTTTTATAATTTTGCTTGTCTGTCTCAGAGACAGAAAATCTATTTTCATAAACAGACACTTCACTTCCGGCGTATAAAGGCCGACAAAAATCAGCTCTCTGTGTATCAAATCTTATGGGTCACT
>JAPEVW010000259.1:50000-58878 GCA_027921565.1 Artemia sinica | reverse complement strand
AACACTGACGTCTTATGCGCTTCCTTATACATTATAGAACCCATACCTGTAGTTTCCTAGCCGTTGAATATATAAAAATATATTTTTTTTATCTGAAAAAAAACGAAAAACTGTTTATAATTTACAAAATTTAATGGTGAAAAAGCCAATGACCACTCGCCATAATTAAATTAAAATCCCCAAACTGGATTGAAGTCCCCATGCATCTTTTTCGAAAATAGTATGCAATTATTAAATGCTGAAATTTAAAGTGAACCAAGATTCAAACAGAATTGCTGAAGTAATTGTTTTTGGCCTCAGGGGGCTTTGGTTGTTTGGTGAGTTGTTAGTAGTAGTATTAATGACTAAATCCCCTTTGGTTGTTAACGAGAAGAACGGCCACTGGGTTCTCAGAAATAAAGGTTTCGACTTTTCAGTCATATTGATAACAGAGTGAGAACCCCTGATTTTCTTTTCTCAAATAAGTAAACTTGCATTCAAAGAATTAAGACGTTTGCATATGAAAATGAAATGGGGCATTGCTATTTTCAAAACTAATTTAGAGACTTGATTCATGAATGTGAAAAAGTTTGTAAAACCTGCATCTGGCTAATAAATTGGAGCTTCTGAGTGGCATTCAAGCAACGGGATTTATGTCGAAATATATTAGTAAAATGATTTTTAACAAAAAATTCTTACCTGTGTAAAGTATGTAGAACATCAATTCGAGAAGCTTTTACGGTGTCGTATTTCTTAGTTATTTTGGCATTTATGTGTCAGCGATAGCAGTCCAGGGGGGCTTTTGGGACTAAAACTAGTCGTGGGAAAGGGCTCGTTCCAGGCCTGGAACTTTCGTTCTGGAAAGCTATATTCTTGGTTTATTCCTAAGGGCAGTCCATCTTTCGCCTTCGTCGTAGGTAGTTGTTCTTGTGCTACCTTATTTTCTCTATGTGTATTCTTACGTTTTTTTTAATAAAGACCATGTACCAACGTTTTATCGTTATCTTTGGAATTTAAGTAAACCATTACATCTGCCAATATAAAAAAAGGCATATAGAAAGAACTAAATAGAGGTTTACAGAGTGGTAACCAAAGGTTAACAGAGTGGTGGCAAGCGGTTCAAACTAGTGGAGCATACATCACTAGTGGAAAACCTCCAAGTGACATTTGAGTGACCGTTATAAGTACTTACGAAATCTTACGCTAAATACTGGCAACATATTGAAGAGTATTTCGCCGCTATCAGACTGTGATATTAAGCGCAAATACTGCAAAAGACTGATTAAGAAGACATCGAAACGTTACGAATTATTGAACTTTCTTCTACTCAAAGTGCCCTTCTTGAAACACACGTTCTTTTAAATGAACATTTGAAATAGGCTGTTATACAATGCCTAATTTGGATTTCCTTGCGATAGCTTCTACCTACTAATTCAAATTCCTACAACTGAAAGTCTCCGGTTGATTGCTACCTTCACTTAGCGATTCTACGTTTGGTGTTTTTTTTTACCTGATTTTATACAGTCGACGTGTGATCTATATTTGACAGTTTCCAACCAATGTTTAACATTTTGAATTCGATAATCGAGAATTAATTCTCAATTGTGACTCCATTTGATGCTAGTGTTTTAATTGAGACCATCTGCAATTGGATTTGGGACAGCCGATCTTTCGTAAGTGCTAAACGGCTAAACAACCAGTAAATTTTATTGGACCCTTGTTGTTAGAACTGAAGTTTATTGCCCAAAATCTAGCATCCGTAACAAAAAAAAAATATTTGTTTTTAAAAACAATATTTAAATTTTTAGAGTAATTGCTTTTTCAAATTTTGATATCAATATGTCAGTTATTATTTCTATATTTGATCCGGCGGAATCTGGATATAACAAAAGGTTGCTTTTGATTTTGTAAAACAGTGGAGGATAAATGGCATATTTCCATTTCTTTTATTTGACTCCCATCGATTATAAATTTGTCAAGTTTACTTGTAGCATATGCCCCAGGCAAAATGGTTGCAGAGTTTGTAGGCTCAAATTTACGGATGAAAGAGTATATCTATTCTATAGAAGGATGCAGAAGTTAAGAAGGTCATGTAGAGTGTCCTTAGAAGCCAGGGATGATGGTGTAGTCCTTGGAAGATTTGCTCTTAATTTATTCAAGGAGGGGATCAGACCGTCCTACAAACGGTATTTATTAGGGAATAGCAGTGGTTCACTTCAACTGGCAACAATGGTGACTGAGATAACAATAATGACTGAATTGCAATGCCTGAACGCCGAAATAATTCTGATCTTAATAGTCCTCATCTACGAATGCCTGAATCTGATTTACGAATCCTCCAAAAAAGTACTTTTACAACACTATAAAACATAGTTTTTGTCCTGCGCTCTAAGAGCTGACTCACAATTGGCCCAAGTCCTGTGGCGGGGGCCACTATTTTGTAATTATGTTGGCAAACTCACTACCTTATGCAAACTCCTCGTCCAATAATTTGTTTTAAATATTTCTGATGATTAAACGTTCACACCGCTCTTATAATTTAAACTTCCTGAGAAACATTGTGTCTAGCATCTTTTTTTATTACCCACTATCTTAGCGAAATTCAAACTGAAAACGTCGTTCTTTGGCTGAGGCTAAAATGCAATTTCTCTATTTTGTTGATTAAGATCTTTTCTATTTTTGAAACTAGATTTAAACTTAATTAGAGGAAGTCGGAATTATCAAACAGTTCGTGGTAACGAACTGTAAGTAAGGAGCGACCCGGCTCAATGGTAACCGAAACTCTAGAAAACGGGTTTTTGATATCAATAGATACATCAAAAGAATCAAATTTCAATGCTGATTTCAAATATATAAATTTCATCAAGTTTAGTGCTACCCATCAAAAGTTACGCGCCTGAGAAAATTTTGGCTGATTTTCAAAAAAAAGGGGGAAAGACCCCTAAAGTTATAGAACCTTAATGAAAATCACACCATCATATTCAGCGTATCAGACCAGAGAACCCTACTGTAGAGGTTTCAAGCTCCTATCTACAAAAATGTGGAATTTTGCATTTTTTGCCAGAAGAAAGATCACGGATGCGTGTTTATTTGTTTTTTTTTGTTTTTTTTTTGTTTTATCCCCAGGGGTGATCGTATCGACCCAGTGGTCCTAGAATATCGTGGGAGGGCTCATTGGAACGAAAATTAAAAGTTCTAGTGCCCTTTTTAAGTGACCAAAAAAATGGAGGGCAACTAGGCCCCCTCCCACGCTTATTTTTTTCCCAAAGTCACCCGATCAAAATTTTGAGATAGCCATTTTGTTCAGCATGGTCGAAAATATGATAAATATGTCTTTTAGGATGACTTAATCCCCCGAAGTCCCCAGGAGGAGGGCTAAAAGTTATGAACTTTACCCAATGTTAACATATAGTATTGGTTATTGGGAAGTATACAGAAGTTTTCAGGAGGGTTTTTTTTCTGGTAGTGGGAGGGAAGGGTGGGCTGGGGGTTATGTTGGAGGATCTGTCCATGAAGGAAGTTTTCATGGGGGAGGAAAATTGCCATGAAGGGGGCGCCGGACTTGTCAGCATTATTTATTGGTTATTGGGAAGTATACAGACATTTTCAGGAAGGATTTTTTTCTGGAGGGGGGGGGGGATAGAGGACGGGGTTACTCTGGAGAATCTTTCCGTGGAGGATGTTTCTTTGGATAAGGGATATTTCTATGAAGGGGGCGCCGGATTTCCAAGCATAATTTAAAAAACGATCAGAAATTAAATAAAAAAAACAAGTTTTTTTTCAACTGAAAGTAAGAAGCAACATTAGAACTTAAAACGAACAGAAATTATAACGTATGTGAGAGGGTTCTCCCCCAAGTCAATACCTCGCTCTTTACGCTACAGTTTTTTTTTAGTGCTTTCAAAAGAGCTATCTATTCTAATTAAACGGCCTTTGTGATTCAGGGGTTTGTGAATCAAATTTTTTTTTAACTTTTAACGTAAAGAGCGTGTTATTGACTAAGGGGAGAACCCCCTCATATACGTAATAACATATACGTAATAAAAAAACAATAAAAAAACAAGCGATACGGCTCAATAGTAGTCGAAACTTTTAAAAACAGAATTTTGATCTCAATAAATATATCAAAAGAATGTGTTTATAATGCTGATTCTAAATATATAATTTTATTAAGTTTAGTATTACTCATCAAAGGCTACGAGCCTGAGAAAATTTTACCTGATTTTTTAAAGAGGGGGGAAACATCCCCTACAAGTGAAAGAATTTTAATGACAATCAAACTGTCAGATTCAGCGTATCAGAAAACCCTATTACATAGGTTTCAAGCACATATCTGCAAAAATCTGCAACTTTTGTATTTTTTGCCACAAGAAAAATATACGAATATAGAAGTTAGTTACGTAAGTTAATTTGTAAAGACATCCATTTAGCAAAAGAAAAGTAAAATTTTTATGCAAATTTTGTTTACTTATTCAATGACGGTTAGCCAAAATAAAGGCTGCATTAACTAAAAGACGATCAGAAATTAAATAAAAAAAAACAAGTTTTTTAAACTGAAAGTAAGGAGTGACATTAAAACTTAAAACGAACAGAAATTATCTCGTATATGAAAGGGGCTGTCCCCTCCTCAACGCCTCGCTCTTTACGCTAAAGTTTGACTCTGTCTCACAACTTTATTTTTTAAAACAATAAAAAACTTTAGCGTAAAGAGCGAGGCGTTGAGGAGGGAAATTCCCTTTCATATACGGAATAATTTCTGTTCGTTTTAAGTTTTAATGTTGCTCCTTACTTTCAGTTTAAAAAACTTGTTTTTTTTTATTTAATCTTTAGAAAGAAGGAACTTTATTAATTGTATTTTAAATATATCACATTTTACTCACGGTACAAAATGGCATATTTCCATTTCTTTTATTTGACTCCCCTCGATTATAAATTTGTCAAGTTTAAAACGTGGATTACTTGTAGCATATGCCCCAGGCAAAATAGTAGGCAAAATCGTTGCAGAGTTTGTAGGGCTCAAATTTAAGGATTGAAAGGGTATATCTATTCTATAGAAGGATGCAAAAGTTAGGAAGGTCATGTAGGGTGTCCTTAGTAGCCAGGGATGATGGTGTAGTCCTTGGAAGATTTTGTTCTTAATTTATTCAAGGAGGGGATCAGACCGTCCTACAAACGGTATTTGTTAGGGAATAGTGCAGAATTTTTTTTTGTTTAGGTGATGCGTACAAGGTTGCAAAATAATATGAACAGGTAGAACAGATAGTGGGGAAAGGAGAGAAGTCTTTTTTTTCCGATGAATTTCTTTCTGCGCTGACGAGGGTGAAATTTGGACTCAATGATAAAGGTTTTAATGCACTGCGAGATGGTACTGATGCCTCGCAGGGCAGTTTGGGCTACCCATGGAAAGGGAGCTGGTTTTGAGGTCCCGTGGGATGGTACTGATGCCTCACGGGATGGTTTTGTTGCACTGAGAGATGGTACTGATGCCTCGTAGGGCAAATTGGCTACCCATGGAAAGGGACAGCTGGTTTTGAGGTCCCGTGGGATGATACTGATGCCTCACGGGATGGTTTTTTTTGTTGCGCTGCGAGATGGTACTGATGCCTCGCAGGGCGGTTTGGCTACCCAGGAAAGGGAGCTGGTTTTGACGTCTGGTGGGATGAGAAAAAGAAAGGTGGAAAGGGGGCTGGTTTTGAGGTCCAGTAGGATGAGGTTGATGCCTCATGGGATGGTTTTAATGGATAGCGCTAATAGTTATGTAGAGATATCAACAGTACTACTGCCATTTGTCGAACCACAAGTTAGTAGAGCAAAACTGAATAGGTCAAAACCCAGGCGTTCCGTAGCAATAAACCCCGAGGATTTTATTGGTAATAATATCTTGACGTCATTGCAGCATGGTAAGCCAATCAAACTGCAATGGTTGACATATCTATTCCATTATTTATAAGTTTATGCAATTTAATTTATTTGTCGCCGGTATTTTCAGGATTAATTAGCCTTTCTCGGTCACTCCTTTTGCCCTAATTCAAACTTTATACATAATCCCAACTTTCCTTGTCCTCATCAAAATTCAGGGGTATAGGGAACAAGTCTATTTATAAAGTATAGAGAGAAAAGTGAAGTGTTAAAATATCCAGTTTCCGACTACTGTTGTTAGTGTGGTTCGTTTATACTATGGACGTTTTTACTTATGCAAGTATTGTGTAGTGTTTGTATTATGTAATTATTACTAGTTCATGCTGTAGAATGTTAGTAGGTGAGAAGTGAATAATTTGGGAAGGGAATGTTTTGAATTCATTTAAAGTTTGAGGGTTTAATGAGAAGGCGATAAGCCAAATTTGGGAAATTTTACTTAAAACAGGGGGGAGAATCTGTAAAGTATGTAGAACATCAATTCGAGAAACTTTTCCGAGTGTCGCATTTCTTAGTTATTTCGGCATTTATGTGTCAATGATAGCGGTCCAGGGGGGGGGGGCTCTTGGGGCTAAAGCTAGTCGTGGGAAAGGGCTCGTTCCCAGGCCTTGAACTTCTGTTCTGTTATATTCTTGGTTCATTTCTAAAGGCAGTCCATCTTTTCGCCTTTGTCGTAGCTAGTTGTTCTTGTGCTACATTATTTTCTCTATGTGTATTCTCATGCTATTTAATAAAGACCATGTACCAACGTTTATCGTCTATCTTTGGAATTTACGTAAGCCATTACATATGCCAATATGAAAGGCATACAAATAAAGAAACGTTACGAGGTTTACACCTGGCTAGAGAGCCAAGGTTGCCTACTGGACAAATTTTAAGTCCAAGGACATATTTCTATGTGCCTGGACATAATGGGGCAAAAATGAACACATTTAGTCATTTGGGACATAAAGTGGACACATTTTCCAAATTTTATGACGTAAAATAAATTACTTTCATAAAAAAAAATGTCACTCATCACCAAATGAGTGGTAAGACTTATATCTACTTATTTTTTAAGCTCTGTATTTATTTTCCGGGGTTGCTTGCTCTTCCCTGAAGCGAACTTTCCGAAATTGCCTTCAAAATCTTTCACCTATAAATGGTATTATTAGCCCTGATTTTTACTCGCCACCACAGTTTATATAATTAGGCAGTAAGTTTACCGCAGATTATTTTCTGGCTCTTCATTCTCTTTGTCGGAGCACTCTTTTTCGCTTATGTTTATACCTTCTCTGGAGCACTCGCACCTCGGTCCGGGTTTCTATAATGTAAGTTTACCACAGATTATTTCTGGCTCTTCATTCTCTTTGTTGGAGCACTCTTTGTCGCTTATGTTTATACCAGTTTACACATTCTCTGGAGCAATTGCACCTCGGTCCGGGTTTTTATAATGGGTGAGATAGGGAAAGATCATACTGCTATTATATCACAGTTTATATAATTATCCAGTAAGTTTACCGCAGATGATTTCTGGCTCTTCATTCTCGGTGTGAACAAAAAGCTCCTCCCACTTATTTGTGCACTTATTGTCCACTTATTGGTTGAGCCGGCCAAGTGGTTTTGTCAGTACAACAAATAGACATAAGGATCCCGAACGTCACACAAAAAGCTCAATGAAAAGTCAAGAAAATGAAACCTTTCGATTGTTGATGGTCTGAAATCAAAACTAAAGCCAAGTTGTCAAACACCCCGGGGTAAATTCCTTCAGTTTGAAAATTTTCATCACGGAAAGGAGCTGAGAGAAATTTAAGTAAGTAAAAATTTAATGTTAGGTGATATGCTAGGTGATATAGCTCGATTATATATATATATATATATATATTCGATATATATATATATATATATATATATATATATATATATAGATATATATATATATATATATATATATATATATATATATATATATATATATATATATATATATATATATATATATATATATATATATTGAGGGAGGGGACAGCCCTTTTCAAATACGGAATAATTTCTGTTCGTGTTAAGTTTTAATATCGCTCCTTACTTTAAGTTAAAAAAACTTCTTTTTTTATTTAATTTCTGAACTGTTTTTGCATTAATGCAGTTTTGATGTTGGCTCACCGTACATGAATAATTAAAACGAAATTTGTATATTAATTTTACTTTTTTGGCTAAATGGCTATCGCGTTCTTTTGATCTGACATAACTTACGAATTAACTTACGTAACCCCTAGTCAATACCTCGCTCTTTACGCCAAAGTTCAAATTTTCTTCCTGTTTTCTAAGAATGGCCTCCTTAATCACAAATGCCGTTAATTAGAATAAATAGCTCTGATGAAACTAAAAAAAAAAATTTAGCGCAAAGAGCAACCGCAATAGCAACCGAATATCGAAAAAACGGGATTTTTATACCATAGACATATCAAAAAAAGAATTGCCTTTTTATGCTGATTTCAAATATATAAATTTCAATAAGTTTAGTTTTACCCATCAAAGGTTACGAGCTGGTAAAAGTTTCCTGATTTTTGAAAAAAGGGAGAAACACCTCCTAAAAGTCAAGCAATCTTAATGAAAATCACACCATCAGATTCAGTGCGTATCAGGGAACTCCATTGTGAAGGTTTCAAACTTTTTTCTGCAAAGATGTGAAATTTTGAATTTTTTGCCAGAAGAAAGATCACAAATGCGTGTTTATTATTTTTTTTTCCCAGGGGTGATCGTATCGACCCAGTGATCCTAGAATATCGAGAAATGGCTCATTCAAATGAAAATTAAAAGCTCTAGTGCCCAGTTTTTAAGTGACCGAAAATTAGAGGGCAGCTAGGCCCCCCCACGCACCTTTTTCCCAAAATCGTTTGATCAAAATTTTGCGATAGGCATTTTGTTCATCATAGTTAAAAGGCCCAATAAACATGCGTTCGGGTATAACATTACCCCCCCCCCCCCCCCACCCCCCCCCGCC
>JAPEVW010000259.1:0-45000 GCA_027921565.1 Artemia sinica | reverse complement strand
TATTCCATAGGAGAATATCATTTGGTACAGTAAGCTCAGGTGGTCAATCAGAGATCACTACTAAAATCAAGAGCAGCCCCGCAGATACCATCAGTACCCTTACTGAATTTCTTTTCAATTTCATTATAGCAGAGATAACCATACTTCGTGTCACGACAAAATCACTATTTGCATGGCACTGTAATCTGTAGTTAAGCTTTTCAGCATGTTCTGCACTAAGATTGGAGGGGGGAGGCGCAAACTCTCGGCGGTAATGGTCTTCCAGAGATCTTCACGAGGAACAGAATCCGGCGAAGTATAACGTTTGGGTCGCAGGGCATGTTTCCACAGGGCACTAGGACTTTGGTTCACGCTTTAAAAAAAATTGGTTATTCAATCGCACCTGTGCTTGTTTAGAGCTCTGGCAAATACACGGTTTGCGTGTTTCTGGACACAGTTAACCCAGCCTGTTCGTGGTCTGTCACAATCAAGCCAGACTTGGAACCAAAACTTAGATTTCTGACCCGCAGACTTCAGTTCGGAGTTCCGGGACCAACCTTGAATTTGCGTTCCACGCCTGATTTTCACTGTCGGCACAGCAGCTTTTATGCCGCATTTAATGGCATGGCAAATGAGAGCACAATAAATGTCCATAAGCACACGAGCATCGTCACGGGAAATATCTGCAGATTTTTGTAAAAGAATGAAAGGGATCTTAATCTTACGGAGCATTGTATCACAGACCGATTGGAAAGATGATGCGTCTGTCTTTTCCCACTCTTCTTTGACAAACCAGACTGGAATCTTGGCAGTCGGGCAGCAGCAAAAATTTTTACTTTGACAGTTATCGGAAAATGGTCAGAAGTGTATGTTGAAGACAGGACTTTCACTTGGCTTTGGGACAGATTTCCCGATGCTAAAACGTGATCGATGTTGGTAGTGGCCCCCGTATGATGAAGATAAGTTGCGTCAAGATTTTTCATTAGAACTTCTAGATCACTGGTAAGCTGCAGGATAAGATTTGATCGAGTTGAGGTCAAGTCACGTAAGTCACAATTAAATCACCAATCAGGAGCTTTTCGGGCATAGCACTGTGTGTAACACATTTTGCAAGACGTTTGGCCGCAAGAACAAAGCATTTTTCAGATTTTTCGGACTTGTAATCTGTCGGAAGGTAAGTGTTAATAACGGTCAGATTCGCAATTTGAATAGCGATATGATTGGCTGAGGTCTCCACGAGGACACTGGGAATTGCTTTGCGAACTAGGGTAGCAATGCCACCAAGGGTCTGCCGTGACTTAGAAGACGTTTGGCTGGCGAAAAATATAACACGTGTGAATCAGGGAATTCAAGGAGCTCCTTATTGCACTCAATTATGAAATGTTCTTGCAAGCACAACACGTCGTGATTCCCCAAGAATTCTTCAATTACAGGGCGCTTATTAAGAGCATCGCCATGCATATTCCAGGAAATGACGCTAATTTCCATGGTTAGGCTTCTCTGCAATCACTTTTTGGTTTTCAGGCATCTTACGTGATAGCAGGTGTCAGACGACGAATCACAAGCTACACAACGCATTGGCTTTGTACAGGGGTTGTCCTTTGATAAAACGTGTTCGGGACTCGCGCATCGGCCACAGACAGCTTCATTTGTACACGAAGCGGCTTTATGCCCCATTTTTATGGCACTTGTAACACTTTAGAGGCAAAAAAATGAGTTTTTCACATTTAGTCGCTCAATTCTAACCATTGGCGGGCTTTCGACGGCAAGTTTGAGGTCAGCTGTGTTTCGAAATAGAGTTTAAATGCCTGTGCAGTACCACTACGTTTTGACGTCAATTAGGCCCATGAAGAGGGCCTTCAATTCCTCCTCTGTAACATCCCGAGGCACTTGCGTAACGATACCAATGTATGATGGGGCCTTTGCCCGCGCTTCTAAGTTCAAACCTGCCTTTGCTATTTTTTCGGCGATGCGAGTGGTGGCGTTTTTTGTCTTAACAAGTAGCTTAGTTTCAGTTTTAAACGCTTCAGTTCAACAACTTCATCATAGTCATTTTCGCACAATTGGATAATAAGCTCCTTGCGGGATTCGGGAGTCTTCAATTCACGAGGAAAGTTTTTTATTACTACTGCAGATTAGTATAACGGTTGGGGATGGGGGACGGAGGTTTTTGAAGTCTGGGTAAGTAGTTGACTGAATTTTTGTAGGCTTTGCGATTCTATAAATCCGTCTACCTTTCTGCACATCTCATTGACACGGGTAATTACGACTGCACTGATTTCGTCTGCAGTTGTAGGAACTTCTTGTGGGTCCACTATTACAAACCTAGGAAGCTTACAATTCTGATCTTTCACCGCCGAGACCATTGTACGACATAGTTTCTTTAACGTTATCTTCATCTTTTGACTTTCATAGACAACCACTCGGTAGCGCAAGTGATTTCATGCAGTGCAAAACTCGGCTTCATTTATCTCTTTCCTTGTCATAGAACTTAACTGCGGAGCCAATATTTGCAATAGCTTATTGCCATTCTTCAGCGAATGGAAAAGAAAGTTCAGCAGCGGTAAATAAATAAATTTTTTCTCACTCATAGTTTATCCGTAGTTCGTGAAAAACAAACTTCACCACCCAAGTGCTGAATGATATTTTTTCTGGTGGTTTCAAAGCGAGAAAAGTAAGTGAAGTGTTGGAGGCCGTCTAACCTTGTCCCCGCAATTTAAGGGGCAAGCCCAGCGGGTACCACGGCTCTTGCCTAACAACTCTCCACCCCTCTTCTGCTTACTTTTCTTTTCCCACCTCAATCTCAGCGTAATTGCCTACGAATATCGTATTATAAGATTTGCGTCATAAAATCTTCTATTGACAACTTCCAATCGGTAACACTGAGCAAAATAATTGTTCCCAGGGGAAATCACAGCGGTCAAAATAACCAAGCCATAGATAAGCCAATTATAAAAAGTGTTCAAATAAAGTGTCCCTGGGGAAAATTACTCACAATGTAAAACGGGTTTTATCCAAAAAAAGAGGTCTTTACACCACAAGCTCTGGATCAAGACTATGCATGTAGATTTTACTCTATATATATATATATATATATATTATATATATATATATTATATATATATATATAGATATATATATATAGATATATATATAGTATATATATATATATATATATATATAATATATATATATATAATATATATATATATATATATATATATATATATATATATATATGTGTTGAGGTAGATCGCCTTATTTTAAATTTATCCTTACTTTTAATTTCTCTCAGCAGACTCCTTTTTACTTAATATAAATTTTAAAACTGAGGAGATTCACTAATCACCTTGGGTGGTCGGCTTTGTGTTTTTTATTCCAATAGATTCCCAACCATCACTAATCCAAGTGTCATTATAGCTTCGTTTTCAATTGGTAAGACTTTATGTTGATACACAGAAAGATGTTTTTGTCGACCTTTGGACACCGGAAGTGAAGTGTCTGTTTACGAAAAGGAAAATAGGTGACTATTTGTCTGTCCTTTATCTTGACTATCTCGAACAGATCAGGGTGAAATAAAATATTTGTAGATCAAAGAATACAGACATAGGCACAAAAATACTGAATTGTACCCATAATTTTGTAAAAATGTACCATATTATATGGGATTGTACTAAATTGTACCAGTAGAGGTGAAATGTAACAAAATGGTACAATTGTACCACGTTTGGCATCACTGCTTCTCGGCCTTTTGGCTAAGATCAAAGTGTAGTATCTGTTCTTATCAGCTTAATATCTGATACGGTCCCTACATAGGGCCCAGAATATTAAACTGATTTTTGGAAACCGGAGGGATGTCAGGGCTTGCTCCACTCCCTTCAAGCGTTGGCCCGTTTATTGCAGTACCTCCGGGATCGGCGCACCCCTCACGAGGGAAATCAAAGTTCATTAACTCTAACACTGACGTCTTATGCGCTTCCTTATACATTATAGAAACCATACCTGTAGTTTCTTAGCCGTTGAATATATTGAAAATATTATTTTTTTTTTATCCGAAAAAAAAAAAAAAAAACTGTTAATAATTTACAAAAATTTAATGGTGAAAAAGCCAATGACCACTCGCCATAATTAAATTAAATCCCCAACCTGGATTGAAGTCCCCATGCATCTTTATCGAAAATAGTATGCAATTATTAAATGCTGAAATTTAAATTGAACCAAGATTCGAACAGAATTGGCTGAAGTGATTGTTTTTGGCCTCTGACGGCTTGGTTCTGTGGCGACTTGTTAGCAGTAGTAGTAATGACTAAATCCCCCTTGGTTGTTAACGAGAAGAACGCGTCACTGGGTTCTCAGAAATAAAGTTTCGACTTTTCAGTCATATTGATAACAGAGTGAGAAAGCCCCTGATTTTCTTTTCTCAAATAGGTAAACTTGCATCAAAGGATTAAGATTTGAGTTTTATTTTTTATGATGATTTTTTGTTTTATTTCTCAATAAGGTAAACTTGCATTCAAAAGGATTAAGATGTTTGCATATGAAAATGAAATGGGCATTTCTATTTTCAAAATAATTTTAGAGACTTGATTCATAATGTGAAAAAGTTTTTGTAAACCTGCCTCTGGCTAATAAATTAGAGCTTTTGAGTGGCATTTAAGAGCATGGGATGTTATCTCGAAAAGTTATTAGTGAAATGTTTTAATGAATAGGTATTGGTAAATAGATTTTTATCAGAACATACTTACCTGGCTAGAAAGCTGCCTTGATCATGATGGAGGCGTTCCTAAGGTATGTGGCCTTTCATTGCACTTCGGATTGGGTGACCCCAGGATACCCCAAATGGGGATAACTTAACAGCCTAACATTTGGCAGTGGGGGACTGCGTTCACGAGGACCCATGTCAACACTCTGTAAGGTTCTGTCCTTTGGGCCTCTTTTGTATGTCACGTATTTATCAGTGTAAGGAAGAGCACCACAATTTGATATTGTCAAGACAATAATGGGACATGTAAAATTGATCATTAGGCCCTTTTGAAAAAATGAATTTCTTGATAAACTTATAACAGAATATTACTCCATAAGACATTGATCTTCTGCACTTGAAAAATCAAAGATACTACATCTTGGAATGCAGCTTCCCTCGTACTACTTTGTTTCTACTAAGTCTTTCATAGCTCGAGTCCATCTTATAGGACTTTGTTTCATTTTCTATTTGCTTTTCTACGGTTCAAAGCTTAGGTTCTTTAGTAAGTTTATACCAAATTCTACTATAAAACTGGAATTATACTTGAGTGCTGTCTATTTTTCAATTCAGAGGGAAAAAACGTGTTGGTGGCTACACTTGTTAGCAACAAGATGGGGCACAAGTGGAATTATAAAATTTAATCTAGTAAATGACAAACAGAAAGGATAAATTACTAATAAAAATAAAGTAAGTAATCATATACCTGATGAAGTCTTACTGTATTGTTTCTGTGTATTTTGCTCGGGTGATTAAAAATTAAGCTTTTGTGTCCATCTTTGGAGCAAGTTTAATAATGTCAAAATATAAGTTGTATTATTACCAAGTAACGTGAGTGATTACCAGCAGGCTTTCAATGGGGGGGGGTGTGTATTTTTCTGCCAAGATTTTCTTCTTGTTCCCCCTTCCAAATTCAAGAAAGTCTTTTTGTGGATTGTTATGAAAAGGGCTTGTTTTTTTTTTGTATTTTGTTAAAGAAAATTGAAAAACAACAAACTTTCCCTCCCTGGATTTAAAGATACTCTTCCATCCCTAGGGCCGTGTCCAGACTTTCTCTTTGGAGGACGGTGGTATAAAATGTGTACAAAAAAACTCATCGATTTTTTTTTTTAATGTATTGAGGAAAAAAGATGCGTTTCGTTTTAAAAACGCATCAGAACTAAAAATACTGGAAGGGGGGGGGACTAGATATTACCTAACCTCTGATAATTTTCGTGAATTGACACATTGGCTCGTCACCAGTGGTGTCGTTGGGGAAGAGGGGACATTTTTCTTGTAATATTTGCTTAGCTGTATTTGAATCCAGTTTTTGTGTTTATGTGTTCTGAGAAAATTTAATAACATCACAACATAACTTGCATTATTTGTCAAGTAGAATATATCAGCGTAAATGGCTTTACCGGTTGAAATTGACCTAAATCAAAAATTCACCATTTGCATCCAAGGTTGTTCAAGGTGGGGGGGGGGGGGGGGGGGGGGGGGGGAGGGGGGGGGGGGGGGGGGGGGGGGGGGGGGGGGGGGGGGGGGGGGGGGGGGGGGGGGGGGGGGGGGGGGGGGGGGGGGGGGGGGGGGGGGGGGGGGGGGGGGGGGGGGGAGGTGTTGGGGGGGGGGGAGGGATGTGATATGTGATTTACGGAAAAGTAAGGAAGTTAAGTTTGAAACTATCAGGTATGTGGAGGTAATAGTTGCGTACTATTTGTCCTTGTAACATGATAGGGGCTGGAATCTCTTCAACCCTATAGAAACCAAAAGATTATGCAGATTATCAACATTATTTACATTGAATATTGATTCCCCCTACCCATCAATCGAAAGCATTATAGGTACAAACTTTTGTTAAAATATTGGGTACTCTTGCATTATGCGGCCTTTCTAAAAAGTCAAGTTGGTTAATGCTAATGAAATAAAATAAAATAGGATGAATATATAATAGTTTAGAAAACAAATTTGGACTATATATTTGCCCCATTAGGGGGTGGGGGGGGGGGGAGTAAAGCATAGCATATATTAAAATACGTCAGCCTAACCTATGTACCTTCCCCCCATAAAACCCCGCCAAAAAAACACAGTCTAATATCGTATACGCAATGAAACCCACGTCTATTAGTGCTAGTCCATAGAAGTAAACAACATGTCAAACGGGTTTATCGTTGTGCCATACTCTATAGTAGTTAACCCGAGAGGGCTGCTTAATGCAAGAGTACCAAAAATTGTTGCAAAATTTGTCAAAAAAAAAAAAACAAACATAATCAATAGAAAATGCCAAAATTTGAATTTTTATTAAGGGAAACGGACTAAGATCTAAAATATAATTTTCTTAACCAATGAAAAAGAATATATGACATAAAAAATGTCTGAAATTGTTTATCTATAAATGATAGAAGTCTTTATTAAATAAAATAACATTATTTGGCACGTGATGGTATTTAAGTAGGACTTTGCAATAGTATTTCTTAACAAAGGCACCACGATATATAGGTACTATACTGTGTCCTATCTTTCCTTGTTACGTTTCCCTATATTGGGACAATCCTTTTTTATTTGGATTGTCCCAGATCATTGCTTGTATTCAACAAATTTTCGCAGGATAGTGTTAACCGTGACGAAGAGTAATCAAAAATAATCACCTTAAAAAATGTTGGCAACTCCTTTTGGTACATAAAACTTATAAATCAACAAGGTTAATGTAGCTTACTAATTAACCATATAAAGCAAAAATTTAATTCAACGCCTCTAGCGCAGTTGCTTTATGCGTATAGGTGAAATCAATGCCGGAGACACGTAGGGGGCTAGAATATTGTTTTTTTTTTTTTTTTTTTTTTTTTTTTTTTTTTTTTTTTTTTTTTTTTTTTATAAAACAAAGATAAAACCTTGAAAATAAAATTTGTTGCTGATGTTACAAATCGATGCAATCTTATATTTTTTGAAGATATTTTTCTACGTCAAGATGTTCGTGGCTTTGTCAACATATAACGCTAAAAAAATTTTAATATAAAAATTTAAAATTAAATTAGAAGTTAATATCGAACATCAGCGTATTTTTTTTTTGGGGGGGGGCTAGGGAAGGGGGTATTTTAAACTAACAAGAAATACTTCATGCTTTCAGTTGTTTGTAACAAAGGGCGATACCTCAAGAACGGCTAAGGGTACTACATTGAAATTGTCACGACATGTTCTATGGGAAATTGAACTAAATCAAAATATACTATTTTCAAATTGTTTAATTTTTTCTTTTGCAGGGAGAGGGGGGTCCTTCAGGATATGTATACTTCTACCCTGATAGATAAAATATCGTTTAGTTGTATTTTATTGAAAAAAGGCTTGTTTTCTGTAATTTAGAGTTTTCTGTTATTTATAATTTTTTATATACTGAGTCATTAAATTAAATAATATGTTTTTTCGTTTCCCGCTTTTCGAAAATTTTTCCAAAATTTTCTGGTAAATAGTAATTTTTTTCCCGATTAGTTTCAAATCCTGTTAAAAAAAAAAACTCATATGAATTTACTATGAATTTATTATCGAAAAGCTAAATGTGCTCTCAGGCGATTAGGACGTTTTTATCAGAAAGAAAGCATGTTTTTTACTATCTAAAAAAAAAAAAAAATCTAGAACCTTGATTTGTTAATGGGAAAATGTTTCACAACATTTGAACTTATCAAATCATACTTATTTGGCTTTTGAGCTGCCTTGATCATGAAGGAGGTGCTCCAGGGGCACAATTTACTATGGGCAGGGGGACTGCCCCCTCCAGACCAAAGTGACAGCGATAATCGCATTTTGTAGCCCAAGCTCAAACTAAGAAACTTGCAAAATTTCACCCATCCGACTTTATCTTCATGGGTAAAAGTGGGCCGGAAGTTTCGACCCCTCCGACCTCAGCCCACCTTTAACGTTGTCCGATTGGGCTGAAATTTAAAGGTTAAGCTTTCTAGGACCTGGAAGCTTATCCTCGAAATTTCAGCTCAATCCAATCACTCCTTCTCTGTTTTCCAAAAAAACAATATAGCCACTTAAAGTTCATTTTTTTTTTCTTGTTAGCCACGCCTACAGGCCACAGTTGGAAACTGATCCGGGTGAATGAGGACTCATTCGAAGCAGAATTCGACCTGTTAGGGCCTTTTGATATTTTCAGACCGAAAAAATTATCCTCCGAATTTACATTTACGAAAAACCTCGTTTTCCTATAAGAGCCCATGGTTAAATTTTCCCACCACATCCCCCTTTAACGTTGTTTGATCGGGCTGAAATTTAGAGGATAAGCTTCCCTGGGCCTGGGAGATTATCCTCGAAATTTAAGCACAATTTGGTCACTCCTTCCCTGTTTTCCAAAAACCAAATATCAAGTTTTGTGGGTATTTGCTTGCGTCAAAAATAGATTCCACATACTAAAAATACAATTACAATTGTGTCTCTTTAGTACAGCAGTCGATACTCCTGACTGTCAGGCGGAAGACCCGGATTTGATTCTCCGTCAGAGGAGATTTTTTATATACTGAATTTAAAGTTTAAAAAAGAAACTCAGTTTCTTTTTTAAATTATTTGAAAAAAATTACGTTTTCTAAAGAGTTAAAGAGGCTGAGTCACAAGTTTGAACCTTAAAACATACAGGATTAGATGGTACAGTTGGGGGGCTGCCGCCCTCCAAACCCCCCGCTTTCGCAGCCTTTAAATAAAAAAAATTTTAAACTAAAAGTAAGGAGCGACATTAAACTTAAAACGAACAGAAATTATTCCGTATATGAAAGGGGCTGTGCCCTCCTCAACGCCTCGCTCTTTACGCTAAAGTTTGACTTTCTCACAACTCTTTTTTTAAACAATAAAAACTTAAACGTAAAGAGTGAGGCGTGAGGAGGGCACAGCCCCTTTCATATACGGAATAATTTCTGTTCGTTTTGAGTTTCAATGTCGCTCCTTAGTTTCAGTTTAAAAAAAATTGTTTATTTAAAGGCTGCGAAAGCGGGGGGTTTGGGGGGCGCAGCCCCCCAACTGTACCTTCTAATCCCTGTACGTTTTAAGGTTCGAACTTGTGACTCAGCCTCTTTAACTCTTTAGAAAACGTAGTTTTATTCAAATAATTAAACTGAGAGTAATTTTTTTTAGTACGGATTTGTGAAAATTTTTATAAAAGAATTGCAGAATTTTGGATGCTTACAATTAGGGTTGCCATCACGATTTTTTTTCTCTGACCTTTCATCACGGTCTGGTTCTGTGATACATGTAATCTTATATTTTGATTACCGTTAAGATTCCTTAACTTTTAGGGGGTTCCCCTCCTTTTTCGAAAGCAGGGAAATTTTCTGAGGTACGTAACTGTTTGATTGATATTATTAACTTTATGAGTCTTATATATCTGGAACCAACATGAAGTTCAAAGAAGATAAATATATCACAAATGCTTCAATTGTGCATGGAACTAGAATAGCCTGCTAGTTCAGCATAAAATTCCTTCCCCCTGCGGAAAAAAAACTCAAATAAAATGCTCAAATTTGAAAGCCTTAATTTTCACAGAGCAGTATTTTCAGGGAGGGGTATTTTCCGGTGAGGTATATTCCGCAGGGGGTATTTTCCTTTGCGGGGGGGGGGGGGTATTTTTCAGGGGGGGAATTGTAGGAAGGTAAAAATCAGCCTCTATTAAGAGGAAACTTTCAGCGTGTGTTGAGAGGGATTACAGAAAAAACAAAAGGTTTTATGTGCACACTGCTATTAATGTTACTAATGCTGCTAGTACAACAGCTATTGCCACAACTGAAAATTAAGGGTTAAGGTGAAGCTTTCAGATATATTTTAGTGGGTTTTGAACTAAGTCAAAGCACCCTAAGAGCATCTATATTGTCGAAAGGGTATAGGCTACCAGCAAATAGCAATTACTCCAACTACCAACTACTCCAACTACCAGCAAATTTATGCTACTTACTCTGCTACTACTACTACTGCTACTGGCTACTGCTATTATTGAGACTAATGGTATTAAGGTGAAACTTTTCACGGAACATTTAGGAGAAGTTTCAGTTAAATAAAACCCTTTTTTGCATTCTTCCGGTCACCAAAAACGATGTAATAGCAATTTCAGAGGAACAACTTAAAGTTCAAAAAATTCAAACTTTCAAGCCTGTTGAGAGGGAACAACTCAAAAGACACACTTAGCCTACTGCTACTACTACTATTATTACAACTACTTCTACTGAGACAAAGAGTATGCTAGTGAAGCTTTCAGGGAATGTTTAGGGGATTTTGAACTAAATCAAAACATAATTCCTGGTGCAGGTTGTCTAAATGGCGCATTAGAAATATTCTAAGAACTGTCTATTGTATTAAGTGGAAATTTCAAGGCATGTACAGGAGGATGTTGAATTAACCAAAGGTGTTATGTCTATACTACTACTACTACAACTGCTTCTACTAATAATAATGTCACTACAATCGTTGCTACAGCGATTAGGCTATTACTGTTTGTACGACTTTCAGGGAATTCTGAAGAGAATCTAGAACTAAATCGAAACATTTTATGTCGATGTAGTTTTTAAGGTGTAAAACTTTACCCCAGAAACAGTTTAGACTATTAATTTGAAACTGCAAATAAAATTGAAATAGAGTATGTGTATGCAGGCTATCGAAAGGGCACATCAGCAGTATCTTAAGAACGGCATAGAGTACTAAGTTTAAAGCTTTTAGTAAGTTGAACTAATAAAAGTGCAACATGTGTATAATAATCCAGCTAGCAGTAGCAGTACTAGTGCACCACTGCCACAACTAATAGTACTACTACCATTATAACTTTAACGGCCTGTTGAGGGGCATGTTGGGTTAAATCAAAACACAAAAAGTACAAGCAGGTTATCAAAAGGACGGATTAGCAATGTCTCAGAAACCGCCTGAAGTATTAATTTAAAACTATCTGGGCATGAGGAGAATATGTTGAAGTAGGCCAAAAAAGCAAAATATAAATTCTACACTGCTACTACTACTGCTACTATTGCTGCTATTACCACCCCCAAACTTCCTACTATTATTTTTGCTGTTAGGATTAATAATACTCATCATCCTTTTATTTTATAATCCGCTAGGCCCCTTCATTGACAAAAAGTCAAGCTTTAAAGTAAAGGATGGGAGTTTTAAAGAGGAAGCCCCTTCATATATGGATTAATTACTTTTGGTTTAAAGCTCAATTTCGCTCTTTACTTTTATATGAAATAACTTGTTTTTTTTATTTCAAAATTTCTATGATTTTAATAGTATACCATGTCTGAACTAAATGCTAGAGGCACTATGGTCCCCTTAAACATGAATCTTTAAGTCAAAACTTAACTTTTGAGCGGCAATAACTCGAGAAAACGTAAATTCGTTAGGACATCAGAGAAATTAATACTTCATATCCCTTCATTTAGATGAAATCTAAATAAGGGTGCTTTAGGATCATAACTTCCTTCTATTGTAAAAAAATATTTTTTATGGCATTTATTTCAAAACTTAAGAACTTTATTTAAAATAAAAAGGCATCGAAAATTGTGTACATCTATTTTTGCTAGTTTTTTACGAGTTTTAGAAGAACTTACGGGGTAGAGTGAGGGGTACTTGTGTTTGACCCCCCTCCCCCCAGAAAGGACTTAGCAGACAGGTTGGAAGAGAATTTTCGAACCCACTTTTGTACGCGGAAAATTGTATATGAAAATCTTCAGGTGGTTTTGCTTCCTTGAAGTGATGATAATAGGGTTGTTTAAAAATTGAAAAAAGAATTTTTTCAATTTTAATGATTTAATTTTAATGTGATTTTCTTTTATATTATTTTTTTTTTTGTTTTAATGAGGATGGTCCTTGGATATAGGGTCGAAATATTCATTAAAGTTGCGCTCCACTGTCTTATATAAAAATTTCCCCATTGTTTCACTTATTGTTAATTATGGAAGCCAGTTGTGGTCTTCGTCGCTATTTGGTTTGATGATACAGCCAATTGTGACAGCTGACTGCTTTTTTGATCAGACGTCAGACTTTTGACTTAAAGAACCGACAAAAAGATGATTTTGCGAGCCTTTCGGTCTGAAGTAGTTGCAGGGCTGTATGCGGCAGCTCGTGTTATGACGTAACATAAACGTTGGAGAACTTCTGCAGACGCAGAAACTAGTCCAAGTCCAGTTCGTAGCCACACAGAATTAAGCCAGCAAGCAATATCTGCCTCAATCATATTGAGTCGATCGCTGGCCAAGAAAATATGAGAAACAGAGCTGTTGTTAAAGAGTGAAAAATCAGGTTATATAACCTTTGAGTGTAAAAATTAAGACGTCGCTTTGTGCCTTACGGCCAAAAAAAACTGCTTCAAAGCCTTTCACGCAAAGTTAAATTTCCCTATTTTAGTTTAATCTAAGAGGTTAATGTTGTATTTTAACCACAGGAGGTAGAATAAGTGATTTTAAAAAAAAATGCCAATAAATGATTTTTTTTATCAATACTAAGCCCTAAAGGTCACATGGATACCCTTTATGGTTTTTTGCAAAACGAATACTTTATATTGGCCTGTATAGGGTTAAAAAGGATAATGGGGGCCCTTTGTCCTCGAAGCACAGTTCAAAATGCCTTGAAAGTTTTAGTAGAAACTTTCGTTTCTACTGAAGTTCTTATCAGTAGACAAAGTAGCTAGGAAGCGGATCCTACCACGATACTGTTTTGCGCTACCATGTAATTTAACGCTTGCTGAGAGAAGTTTCATAATTCATGGGACTTGTAAATGTGCCGGTGGGCCTACTGAGAAAACAGTTGAGAGGCCTCCTTCCTCCTCTGCCTCTATTTACGGCCCCCCGGCAAGGGTGTCCCAGTTTCTCTTTTGGACTCCCTATTCTGGTTGCTGGGTTCTATCCACGGTTGCCATAAAAACGAGAACAAATCCTATAAACCACAAACCAATTAGTTTTTTATGAAATATTACAGTCATCACGTCGAATACTTTGTATGTTTTTGTGAACTAAGTTTCTTTTGTTTTTAAACTACGTTATTTAAAACTGAATTAAGGCTCTAATGAACAATAAAAGTAATATCATTACTTTTGAAAATATCATTTAGATGTAATAAATAAAGCAATATCCCACTTTTGCTCCAGCCTAGGAAATATTTGTGCATAGTGTATAGCATTCATGGAAAATAGTTTGTCTCTTCTACCAATTTTTAATTTGATGAACTCAAGAAACAATTTTGAATTTTTCTAAACATTAACTGCATTTTTGACTATTAGAAGTGACATGATGTTTTGAATTTCTTCTGCAGAGTAGACGCTACCTTAAATATATTTCATAAAGCTTTTAAAAAGAAAACTGAAGATCTGTATTAAGCAAACTGCGAGTAAATATGAATAAAATAGTATCATAGGCCGAACAATACCGCTACCTAAGTAAAGAGCGATGTGGGCACAATGCATTATTTATTTATTTTATATTTTCTTTTTTTCGACCAGGGCACTTCGTTTCGAAGGTTCGTTTTTGCAATTTGTTTTCGTAGAAAAAAACTTCGAAAAAAACTCATTCGATAGAAAATTGAAATAGGCCTAGTGCCCTTTTTAATAGTCAAAAGTGATTGGAGGGCAAACTAACGCCCCTCTCACGCCCACCATTTCCCCAAACACATCCAATCTAAATTTTATATAACCATTTTGCTCAACGTAGTTGAATGGTTGATAAATTATGTCTTTGAGGATGACAACCCCCCCCCACACCTCGTATTTCCCCGAAATATAACTTATAGAAATGTTGAGATGGTCATATGTTGTCGTAGAAGCTTGTCGTAGAAAAGGGCTCATTCATTTGGAAATTTAAGGGGCTAGTGCCTCTTTTAATATTCAAAAGTGATTGGAAAGGAACCAACCCCTCACACGCCCACCAATTCCCAAACACATCCAATTGAATTTGAGATAGTCATTATGTTCAGGTCAGTTAAAAGGTACGGAAATTATGTTTTTGAAGATGACAACCCCCCCCCCCCTCCCCGCGACCCTTGGGGCAAGGATTATAATTTATGCCTTGGGGATATATAAGGTTTTTGCGGAAAGGGTGGTCGGTTAAACTTCGGAGGGGCTCACTGGATTAGTAATTAGAAGTCCTAGTACCCTTTTTAGATTCAAAATGATTGGAGGCCAGATAGACCCCCCCTCCCGTACCTCGTATTTTCCCAAAATACATCTGATGGAAATCTTGAGATGACCATTTGTTGTCGTAGAAACTTCAAAAAAGGCTCAATCGATTGGAAATTGAAAAGGCCTTTTTTAATAGTCAAAAGTGATTGGAGGGCACAAAAGTTCCCCCCAACCACGCACATCAATTCGCAAAAATATAATAAACATGTCAAGCATTATAGAGAGCAACTAGCCCCCTCCCTGGCATCTTCTTTTCCCAAAACATATTCAATTGAAATTGTGAGATAGCCATTTTGTTACCATTAGTCCAAAAATCATATAACAATGTCTTTAGGGTGGACACAATCCTCCAAGAGCCATGGGCAAGGTTTGTAACTTATGCCCAGGGCACATAAGGTCTTATGGAACGAGTAGTTGTATAGACTTTGCATCGGATGGAGCTCATTTGATTGGAAGGCGCAAGTTTAAGTACCCTTTTAAGAGTGATGTCAATAGAGGGACGTCAGCCCCCCGCCCCAATCCTTCAATTGCCCAAAAACATATCTGATCGAAATTTTTAAAGAATTTTTTGTTCAACATTGTTGAAAAGTCCAGCATTCGGGATGTCAACCTCCAAACAGTCCTCAGGACAAAGGCTGTAAGTTAGGCAATTCGTTCATTGTTTACACATACTATATGTTATTGACTAAGGTATGCATATATGAACTTTACTTTCCAAGAATACGAAGGGTATTCTGGCGAGCCTCTTAGAGAATGTTGAGGGGAGTGCTGAACTAAAATTAAATCATGTCATATGCTATACGGATAGTCAAAAGGATACAACACAAGAATAACTGAGTATATTAATATGGAAAATATAAGAAATGATAAGGGAGATGATCAAAAAATGCAATATTTGCATGCTATCAATACTACTAAAACTACTAGTTTTAGTAGGTTAAACTACCTATTTATTATTTCAATAAATTCCTAATTTGTATTTGCGATGGCTGTTGTGACCAGGGTTGCCACTGGACGCAATGAAAATTACCAAAAGGAAAATTGTTTATGAAACATTTGAGTTCGACGAATAGGTTCATATCTGTTAAGTAATTTTCATACCTATGCATCTTAGTATTATACCAATGCATATTTATACCTATTTTTAGGTGAATTTATGCTTGCTACTGATATTAACATATTTAGATGGATTTATACATGCTTGTAATCTCTACTAGTCTTCAGAACAAAGAGAAGCATTTTTATACCAAAAGATTTTGAAATGCCACATTCACAATACTCGCCTAAAAAAATAGTCGCCTACAGTGGATTTAAGACTTTCTTGTACCAAATAAACAAAAATGGATGGAATTCACCAATTTTTGCCTTTGGCATCAATTACAGTACAAATTTTTAGCCTGTATTTCCGCTTACTATTAAGTATTAGGTGACACTTGTGGGGCTTTCGTTTCTTACCAATAAAACTATCCTCTAGCTGTATTACTGCTTAAAAGTGAAAAATCCCAAACACAAATGATTTTGAAAACATTCAGGTGAAACTTTTGGGGAGGTTTCATTATGTTTTTTACCAAAAACATATTGACTTCATTTGATTATAAAAACGAATGCTTGGGTTCAATGAGTTTTGATTATTAATCTACTTGAACTTTCATTTCCGTCTATTTTTTCGCCTTTGACACAGGTGTATTAGGTATGTCCCAGAATGAATATAGGCTAACATAGTAAATATAGGCTAAATAGAAAATAATATAATATAATATAATCCCCAAACGAAAAAAAATCAACAAATTTGGTGATAAATCCCCAACAGTGGCAACCCTGATTGTGACTTGCAACCACTTCTACAGCGCATGCCTAAAATAATCGCTGCTTTCTCTCTTTTTTGAAACGGTCTTAGTAACAAAGGATCTATCAAAAAGAAAAATCTAAAATGTCAATATTTTTTTTTTTTTTAGAAATGAGTGTAAAGATGAGTGTAAAGAATATGTTTTGGGAAAAGAGGATGTCAGGGAGGGGGGCTAGTTGCTCTCTATAATATTTGACATGTTTATTATATTTTTGGGAATTGATGGGCGTGGTTGGGGGGGACTTTTTGCTCTCCAATCACTTTTGACTATTAAAAAAGGCTGTTTCAATTTCCAATCGAATGAGCCTTTTTTAAAGTTTCTACGAAAAACAAATGGCCAACTCAAAATTTCTATCAGATGTATTTTGGGAAAATACGAGGTACGGGGGGGGGGGGGGGGGGCTATCTGTTCTCCAATCATTTTGAATCTTAAAAAAAAGGTACTAGGACTTCAAATTACTAATCCAATGAGCCCCTCCGAAGTTTATACGACCAAGCTTTCCACAAAAGCCTTATATGTCCCCAAGGCATAACTTATAACCCTTGCCCCGAGGGGGGTGGGGAGGAGGGGGGTTTTCATCTTCAAAGACATAATTTCCGCACTAATTAATTACCGCACACAAGACATAATATCCTTAGCCTTAATGGTAGTAGTACTAATAGTTGTGGTAGTGGTGTACTAGTACTGCTACTGCTAGCTGGATTATTATACACATGTTGCACTTTTATTAGTTCAACTTACTAAAAGCTTAAACTTAATACTCTATGCCGTTCTTAAGATACTGCTGATTTGCCCTTTCTACAGCCTGCATACACAAACTCTATTTCAATTTTATTTACAGTTTCAAATCAATAGTCTAAGTTGTTTCTGGGGTAAAGTTTTACACCTTAAAAACCTGCATCGACATAAAGTGTTTCGATTTAGTTCTAGATTCTCTTCAAAATTCCCTGAAAGTCGTACAAACATTAACAATCACAGTAGTAACGATTGTAGTGACAATAGTATTAGTAGAACCAGTTGTATTAGTAGCAGTAGGGACACATCCAAAGCTCTCGCTTCTTCAGCCTTGATCGGCCATGTCTAGCAAGCATAAAGTAGTACTGCTTGAACTTCGAACATTCTTATTCCTTTGCCACATCAATCTCTTTCTTTGCATGCTAAAGGATGCTGAGACATTTTTCTTTGTTGTTTTTTTTTTTTTTAATGGCAAGTATTTTGTCATGTAGATAAGTTTAACTTATTCAAAGGATAAATTACTCTAAGGCGTTAGAGAAATATTAAAGACCCCCATTATTTTTGCAAATCACTGATTCTATCTCATGTGGTTAAATACAACATTAATCTCTTAGATAGACTAAAATAGGGAATTTTAACGTTGTGTGAAAGGCTTTGAAGCAGTTATTTTTGGCCGTAAGGCACAAAGCCACGTCTTACTTTTTACACTTGAATGTTATATAAACTGCTTTGCACTCTTTACAGCAGCTCTGTTTCTCAGATTTTCTCGGCCAGCAATTTTCTCCATTTGATTAAGCAGATATTGCTGGCCTAATTCTATTGCGGCTACGAACTGGACTTGGACTAGCTTCTGCGTCTGAAGAAGATCTCCAACGTTTATATTACGGCATAACACGAGGAGCCGCGTACAGCCCTGCAGCTACTTCAGATCGAAAGGCACAAAAATCATCTGTTTGTCTGTTCTTGAACTCAAATGTCTGACGTCTGATCGAAAAAGCAGTCAGCTGTCACAAATGGTCGTATCAACAGATCAAATAGCGACGAAGACCACACTGCCTTTCCATAATAAACAATAAGTGGAAAAATAGGGAAATGTTTTGTATAAGACAATGGACGCAACTTTAAATGAATATTTCGACCCTATATCCAAAGGCCGTCCTCAGCAAAACAAGCGAAAAAACAATATAAAAGAAGCTTACATTAAAATTCAATCATTAAAACAGAAAAAAGTTTTTTTAATTTTCAAAACAACCCTAGCATCATTACTTCAAGGAAGCAAACCAACTGAAGATTCTCATATACAATTTCCGCGTACAAAGGTGGGTTCGAAAATTCTCTGACAGTATGTCTGCTAGGTCCTTTCTGGTAGGGGGCGGGGGGTCAAACACAGTACCCCTTACTCTACCCCGGAAAATTATTTTGTTGACTTGTAAAAAACTAACAAAAATAAATATACACAAATTTTCGATGCTTTTTGTTTAAAGAAAGTTTTTAAGTTTTCAAAGAAATGCCAGAAATATTTTTTTACAACAAAGAGAAAGTTATGATCCTGCAGCACCCTTATTTAGAAATTATCTAAATAAAGGGATATGAAGTGTTAATTTCTCAGATACCCTAATGACTTTACGTTTTCTCGAGTTATTGCTGCGCAAAAGTTAAGTTTTGACTTAAAGATTCGTGTTTAAGGGGATGGTAGTGCCTCTAGCATTTAGTTCAGACATTGTATACTATTAAAATTAGAAAAATTTTAAATAAACAAAACAAGTTATTTCAAATAAAAGTAAAGAGCGAAATTGAGCTTTAAACCAATATAAATTAATCCAACATGAACGGGCTTCCCCTTTAAAATTCCCGTCCTTTACTTTAAAGCTGTACTTTTTGTCAGTGGCGGGGTCTAGCGTATCATCAAACAGTTCGTGGTAACGAACTGTAAGTAAGGAGCGACCCGGCTCAATGGTAACCGAAACTCTAAAAAACGGAACTTTGATACCAATAGATACATTAAAGGAACGGGGGTCAGATTTTAATGCTGATTTCAAATATAAATATATTACAACAAGTTTAGTCTTACTAATCAAAAGTTACGCACCTGCGAAAATTTGGCGGATTTTCGAAAAAAGGGGGAACAACCCCCTAGAAGTTATAGAACCTTAATGAAAATCACACAATCATATCCAGCGTATAAGATAACCCTACTGTAGAGGTTTCAAGTACCTATCTACAAAAATGTGGAATTTTGCATTTTTTGCCAGAAGAAAGATCGCGGATGCGTTTATTTATTTTTTTTCCCCTAGGGGTGATCGTATCGACCCAGTGGTCCTAGAATATCGTGGGAGGGCTCATTAGAACAGAAATGAAAAGTTCTAGTGCCATTTTTAAGTGACCAAAAAATGGAGGGCAACTAGGCCCCCTCCACGCTCATTTTTTTCCCAAAGTCACCTGATCAAAATTTGAGATAGCAATTTTGTTCAACATGGTCGAAAATATGATAACTATGTCTTTTAGGATGACTTAATCCTCAGAAGTCCCCGGGGTGAGGGCCGAAAGTTATCAACTTTACCCAATGTTAACATATAGTATTGGTTTTTGGGAAGTATACAGACGTTTTCAGGTTTTATTTTTCTGGTAGGTGGAAGGGGGGGGGGTTGGGGTGTTATATGCGAGGATCTTTCCATAAAGGAAGTTTTCATGGGGGAAGGGACAAAGCATGAAGGGGGTGCCGGATTTCCCATCATTATTAAAGAAAAAGATCAGAAATTATATAAAAAAGCTTTTGAACTGAAAGTAAGGAGCAACATCAAAACTTAAAACGAGCAGAAAATATTAGGTATATGATTGGGTTCACCCCCTAGTCAATACCTTACTCTTTAAGCCAAAGATTTTTTAGTACTTTCATAAAGAGCTATTTATTCTAATTAACGGCCTCTGTGATTAAGGGGTAATTTTTAAAGAATTGGAACAAAATTCGAACTTTAGCTTAAAGAGCAGGGTATTGACTAGGGGGCGAACCCCCTAATATACGAATTAAAAAATCTATGAATATAGAAGTTCGTTACGTAAGTTAATTCGTAAGTTACGTATATTTATTACTAATAAAAACGTTCGTAAATAAATTATCAAGTTTCGAGAAAGCCATTTAACCAAATAAAACACAAAATAATATACAAATTTTGTTTTAATTATTCATGTACTGTGAGCCAATATTAAAACCTGGATTAATTCAAAATTTTCAAAATTAAATAAAAAAAATATGTTTCTTTTTTAACTGAAAGTAAAGAACGACGTTAAAACTTAAAACGAACAGAAATTATTCCGTATATGAAAGGCGCTATCCCCTCCTCAACGCCTCGCTCTTTACGCTAAAGTTTGACTTTCTCACAACTCTATTTTTTTAAACAATAAAAAACTTTAGCGTAAAGATCGAGGTGTTGAGGTGGGGACAGCCCCTTTCATATACGGAATAATTTCTGTTCGTTTTAAGTTTTAACGTCGTTCCTTACTTTCAGTTAAAAAACTTGTTTTTTTTATTTAATAAATAAAAGGACGATGAGGAATATTATTCCTAGCAGCAGACATAGTAGCAGGAACTTTGGGGGTGGTAATAGTAACAATAGTAGTAGTAGTAGCAGTGTAGTATTTACATTTGCTTTTTTGGCCTACTTTAATATATTCTCCTCATGCCCGGATAGTTTTAAATTAATACTGAACGAAAACAATGTGGTTGTATAGAATGCAGTCTGTGAGGATAAAGATCAAGTTAGACGTATTTTTACCGAGATATATACAGATCGACTAAATTTTACCAGTGATATCAGTAGAAAGCTATCTTATAGTCCCACGGGGACTCCTTATATGGGCATAGAATACTGACGGGACTCCAAATAAGGGCATAGAGTCATTAGGGAGAATGATTAGGTAAATGGGGTCAATGACCTCTTCCTTCAAGGTCGATTTATTTGATGTTTCTATGTGTAATAACTCCGGGACGAAGGTTGCACATGCGCATGAATTCTAACGGGAACAATGTTATTGATCTAGGACTCGAGGGGAGGTGAATTTCCGAGAGACTTGATTTACATAATCGCTAGGGGAAATTATTGATTCACGAAGGGAAAATTAAGAAACAAACATGGCTTCATTGTTGTTTTGGCTAGCCTGGCCTGAGAACTTGATTTACATAAACGCTAGGGGAAATTATTGATTCACGAAGGGGAAATTAAGAAACAAAACATGGCTTCATTGTTGTTTGGCTAGCCTGGCCTGAGAACTTGATTTACATAATCGCTAGGGGAAATTATTGATTCACGAAGGGGAAATTAAGAAACAAACATGGCTTCATTGTTGTTTGGCTAGCCTGGCCTGAGAAACTGATTTACATAATCGCTAGGGGAAATTATTGATTCACGAAGGGGAATTAAGAAACATTAAGGCTTCTTTAATCTTAGGTCTGTGGGATAAACGTTCATTAGGTCAGAGAGAAAAAATTAATATTCTATTTTTAAATAGGGCTTCACGAAGGGGGAATTAAGGAACATTAAGGCTTCTTTAATCTTAGGTCTGAGGGATAAACGTTCTTTTAGGTCAGAGAGAAAAATTAATATTCTATTTTTAAATAGGGCTTCATTAATCTATAGTATCAGGAATTAGAAAATGACATCACTTGTTATCTTGGAATTATGTGGGAGTCTAAAGAGATAGAAATTCTATTTTTAAATACGGCTTCACGGAGCTTTAAGTCGGAGAGATAAATTGATATTCTAACGAAACCATAATAGTTTTTCAGCTAGGAAAATTTATGAGATGAAGAGATTAACGTAGGAAAGGGTTTCCTAGAAATTTGAAGTGTGAAAGCACAGAGATGCCAAACAAAAGGAACACGATGAAATTACTTTTTAGGGATTATTTGGGCGAAACGGTTTTAGACAGCTTATGGAATTATTTCGGCGAAACCGTTAGAGACGTTGATTTAAAAGATGATTTTTGAGTGTGGTCGTTATAATACACAAGTTCCATTGAACAGTGTTGTGAGGTCCCCTACCACAACCCCAAAGAGCCCCGATCGCCCCTACCCCGATCCAAAGGGTTCCAATCCCCCTACCCAACCCCGAAGGAAGCCACCGGTACTCAAAGGTCCCCCCCCCAAGCTCCCAAAGAGCCCAGTCCCCCAAACGCCCTCCTCAGACCCCCAAAGGCCCTCCCCTGGTCCTCAAAGGGCCCCCGGACTCCCAAAGGACCCCCCGGACCCCAGAAGCCCTCACCCGGTCCCCAAAGGTCCACCAGGCTTCTAAAGGACCATCGGCCCCCCCCCATCAAGTGCTCCCCCCAGACCCCCAAAGGTCCTCCCCTGTGCCCCAAAGGTCCCCGGGCCCGAGAAAGCGTCGCGGGCCAGGAAAGCGCCGCAAGGGGATGCGCCGCGGGGGGATTTGCCGCGGGTCAGGGGAAGCGCCGCAGGGATGCGCCGCAAGGATGCGCCACGGGCCAGGAAAGCGCCACAGGATGCGCCGCAAAAAGTAAACTAAAAAGTACAAATTTCGAAATGTTATCCCCCAAACGCCCTCCTCAGACCCCCAAAGGCCCTCCCCTGGTCCTCAAAGGTGCCCCAAGCTCCCAAAGGACCACCCGGCCCTCAAGGGACCCACAGACCCTCAAAGGCTCTCCCCGAGCCCCCGTCTTTCGTTGATGTGTGTTGTCTGAAACCTATGATTTGGGATGTGTAGTTTGCTACTTAAGACTTTTCTGAGCTAAGGTTTCCTAGTATTTCCTAGGTGAATGTTGTCTGAAACCAATAGTTTGGGATGAGTAGTTTGCTATTTCAGGCTTTTATGAGCTAGGTTTCTTAGCCTTTCGTTGGTGTGTGTGACTGAAACTTATGATTTGGGATATGTTAGTTTGCTATTTTTGACTTTTCTGAGTTGGATTTCTTAGTCTTTCATAGGTGTGTGGTGTCTGAAACCTATGATTTGGGATGGGTGGATGCTACTTTTGACCTTTCTGAGCTGGATTTCTTAGCCTTTCATAGGTATGTGTTGTCAGAAAATTATGATTTGGGATGTATAGTTTGCTATTTCAGGCTTTTCTGAGCTAAGGTTTTCTAGTATTTCGTAGGTGAATGTTTGTCTGAAAACCAATAGTTTGGGATGTGTAGTTTGCTATTTTTGACTTTCTGAGCTAGGTTTCTTAGTCTTTCGTTGGTGTATGTTGACTGAAAACCGATGATTTGGGATATGTAGTTTGCTATTTTTGACTTTTCTGAGCTGGATTTCTTAGTCTTTCATAGGTGTGTGTTGTCTGAAACCTATGATTTGGATGGGTGGATTGCTACTTTGACTTTTTGAGCTGGATTTCATAGCCTTTCATAGGTGTTTGTGTCTGAAACCTATAGTTTGGGATGACTAGTTTGCTATTTTTGACTTTTCTGAGCTAGGTTTCTTACCCGTTCATAGGTGAGTGTTGTCTGAAACCTATGATTTGGGATATGTAATTTGCTATTTCCGACTTTTCATAACCGGATTTCTTAGTCTTTCGTAGGTGTGTGCTGTCTGAAAACCTATGATTTGGGATGTGTGGGTGCTATTTTTTGACATTTCTGAGCTGGATTTCTTAGCCATTCGTAGGTGTGTGTTGACTGAAACCTATGATTTGGGATGGTTAATTTGCTATTTTTGACTTTTCTGAGCTGGATTTCTTAACCATTCGTAGGTGTGTGTTGACTGAAACCTATGATTTGGGAGGTGTAGTTTGCTTTTTGGACTTTCAGAGCTAGGATTCTTAGTCACTCATAGGTGTTTGTTGTCTGAAACTTCGAGTTTGGGATGAGTAGTTGGCTATTTCAGACTTTTCTGAGCTAAGGTTTCTTAGTATTTCGTAGGTGAATGCTGTCTAACCTATAGTTTTGGGATATGTAAGTTACTATTTCGGGCTTTTCTGAGTTGGATTTCTTAGTCTTTCATAGGCGTGTGGTGTCTGAAACCTATGATTTGGGATGTGTAATTTGCTATTTTCGACTTTTCTGAGCTAGGTTTCTTAGCCTCTCATAGGTATGTGTTGTCAGAACATTATGATTTGGGATGTGTAGTTTGCTATTTCAGGCTTTTCTGAGCTAAGGTTTTCTAGTATTTCGTAGGTGAATGTTGTCTGAAACCAATAGTTGTGGGATGAGTAGTTTGCTATTTTTGACTTTTCTGAGCTAGGTTTCTTAGTCTTTCGTTGGTGTGTGTTGACTGAAACCTATGATTTGGGATATGTAGTTTGCTATTTTTGACTTTTCTGAGCTGGATTTCTTAGTCTTTCATAGGTGTGTGTTGTCTGAAACCTATGATTTGGGATGGTGGATTGCTACTTTTGACTTTTCTGAGCTGGATTTCTTAGCCTTTCATAGGTGTTGTTGTCTGAAACCTATGATTTGGGATATGTAATTTGCTATTTCCGACTTTTCATACCGGATTTCTTAGTCTTTCGTAGGTGTGTGCTGTCTGAAACCTATGATTTGGATGTGTGGGTTGCTATTTTTTGACATTTCTGAGCTGGATTTCTTAGCCATTCGTAGGTGTGTGTTGACTGAAACCTATGATTTGGGATGGTTAATTGCTATTTTTGACTTTTCTGAGCTGGATTTCTTAACCATTCGTAGGTGTGTGTTGACTGAAACCTATGATTTGGGAGGTGTAGTTTGCTTTTTGGACTTTTCAGAGCTAGGATTCTTAGTCACTCATAGGTGTTTGTTTGTCTGAAACTTCGAGTTTGGGATGAGTAGTTGGCTATTTCAGACTTTTCTGAGCTAAGGTTTCTTAGTATTTCGTAGGTGAATGCTGTCTGAAACCTATAGTTTGGGATATGTAAGTTACTATTTCGGGCTTTTCTGAGTTGGATTTCTTAGTCTTTCATAGGCGTGTGGTGTCTGAAACCTATGATTTGGGATGTGTAATTTGCTATTTTCGACTTTCTGAGCTAGGTTTCTTAGCCTTTCATAGGTATGTGTTGTCAGAACATTATGATTTGGGATGTGTAGTTTGCTATTTCAGGCTTTCTGAGCTAAGGTTTTCTAGTATTTCGTAGGTGAATGTTGTCTGAAACCAATAGTTTGGGATGAGTAGTTTGCAATTTTTGACTTTTCTGAGCTAGGTTTCTTAGTCTTTCGTTGGTGTGTGTTGACTGAAAACCTATGATTTGGGATATGTAGTTTGCTATTTTTGACTTTTCTGAGCTGGATTTCTTAGTCTTTCATAGGTGTGTGTTGTCTGAAACCTATGATTTGGGATGACTAGTTTGCTATTTTTGACTTTTCTGAGCTAGGTTTCTTAGCCGTTCATAGGTGAGTGTTGTCTGAAACCTATGATTTGGGATATGTAATTTGCTATTTTTGACTTTTCCTAACCGGATTTTTAGTCTTTCATAGGTGTGTGGTGTGTCTGAAACCTATGATTTGGAGTGTGTGGGGTTGTTATTTTTTGACTTTTCTGAGCAGGATTTCTTAGCCATTCGTAGGTGGTGTGGTTGACTGAAACCTATGATTTGGGACGGTTTAATTTGCTATTTTGACTTTTCTGAGCTAGATTTCTTAGCCTATCATAGGTGTGTCCTTTCAGAAAATTATGATTTGGGAGATATAGTTTGCTTTTTGGACTTTTCAGAGCTAGGATTCTTAGTCACTCATAGGTGTTTGTTGTCTGAAACTTCGAGTTTGGGATGAGTACTTGGCTATTTCAGACTTTTCTGAGCTAAGGTTTCTTAGTATTTCGTAGGTGAATGCTGTCTGAAACTTATGATTTGGGATATGTAAATTACTATTTCGGGCTTTTCTGAGTTGGATTTCTTAGTCTTTCATAGGTGTGTGATGTCTGAAACCTATGATTTGGGATGTCTAGTTTGCTATTTCAGACTTTTCTGAGCTAAGGTTTCTTAGTATTTCGTAGGTGAATGCTGTCTGAAACTTATGATTTGGGATATGTAAATTACTATTTTGGGCTTTTCTGAGTTGGATTTCTTAGTCTTTCATAGGTGTGTGATGTCTGAAACCTATGATTTGGGATGTAGTTTGCTATTTTCGACTTTTTCTGAGCTATGTTTCTAGCCTTTCTTAGGTATGTGTTGTTCAGAAAATTATGATTTGGGATGTGTAGTTTGCTATTTCAGGCTTTTCTGAGCTAAGGTTTTCTAGTATTTCGTTAGTGGTGAATGTTGTCTGAAGCCAATATTTGGGATGAGTAATTTGCTATTTTTTGACTTTTCTGAGCTAGGTTTCTTAGTCTTTCGTTGTGTGTGTTGACTGAAACCTATGATTTGGGATATGTAGTTTGCTATTTTTTTACTTTTCTGAGTTGGATTTCTTAGTCTTTCATAGGTGTGTGGTGTCTGAAACCTATGATTGGGATGTGTAGTTTGCTATTTTCGACTTTTCTGAGCTAGGTTTCTTAGTTTTTCATAGGTATGTGTTGTCAGAACATTATGATATGGGATGTTTAGTTTGCTATTTCAGGCTTTTCTGAGCTAAGGTTTTCTAGTATTTCGTAGGTGAATGTTGTCTGAAACCAATAGTTTGGGATGAGTAGTTTGCTATTTTTGACTTTTCTAAGCTAAGGTTTCTTAGTCTTTCATAGGTGAATGATGTCTGAAACCTATGATTTGGGAATATGTAAATTACTATTTCGAGCTTTTCTGAGTGGGATTTCTTAGTCTTTCATAGGTGTGTGTGTTGTCTGAAACCTATGATTTGGGATGGGTGGATTGCTACTTTTGACTTTTCTGAGCTGAATTTCTTAGCCTTTCATAGGTGTTTGTTGTCTGAAACCTATAGTTTAGGATGACTAGTTTTGCTATTTTTGACTTTTCTGAGCTAGGTTTCTTAGCCGTTCATAGGTGAGTGTTGTCTGAAACCTATGATTTGGGATATGTAAATTACTATTTCGGGCTTTTCTAAGCTAGATTTCTTAGTCTTTCGTTGGTGTGTGTGTTGTCTGAAACCTATGATTTGGGATGGATGGATTGCTACTTTTTGACTTTTCTGAGCTGGATTTCTTAGCCTTTCATAGGTGTTTGTTGTCCGAAACCTATAGTTTGGGATGACTAGTTTGCTATTTTTGACTTTTCTGAGCTAGATTTCTTAGCCTTTCATAGGTGTGTCCTTTCAGAAAATTATGATTTGGGATATGTAAATTACTATTTCGGGCTTTTCTGAGTTGGATTTCTTAGTCTTTCATAGGTATGTGTTGTCTGAAACCTATGATTTGGGATGTGTGGGTTGCTATTTTTGACTTTTCCGAGCTGGATTTCTTAGCCATTCATAGGTGAGTGCTGTCTGAAACTTATGATTTGGGATGGTTAATTTGCTATTTCCGGCTTTTATTAGCTAGGTTTCATAGCCTTTCATAGGTGTGTGTTGTCAGAAAATTACGATTTGGGATGTGTAGTTTGCTATTTGAACTTTTTAGAGCTAGGATTCTTAGTCCATCATAGGTGTTTGTTGTCTGAAACCAATAGTTTGGGATGACTAGTTTGCTATTTCAGGCTTTTCTGAGCTAGATTTCTTAGCCGTTCATAGGAGTGTGTTGTCTGAAACTTATGATTTGGGATATGTAAATTACGTTTTCGGGCTTTTTCTGAGTTGGACACTTCTAAATTTTTCCGTAGAAGATAGGAAAGTTATACTATGATTGTAATTATTTTCCATGAAGATAAAAAGTTTCACTTTAATTCTAAATTTTCTTAAATTCAATTCCGACCTTTCTCAAACAGATGAAAAATTAAAGTCCTGTTCCAAATATTTTCCCGGAAGAAGAAAAGTTCAACTTCGATTCTGAATTTTCTCAATGAAAATGAAATAAGTTACTGATCAAATCTATTTTCCCAAAATAATATAAAAATTTCCACTTCAGTTCAGATTTTTTTCTCAAAGAGATGAAGAAATTTAAAGTTCTGTTCCAAATTTTTCATAGAAGACAGGAAAAGTTATACTTTGATCGTGAATATTCGAGTTCTATTCTGAATTTTACCAAAGAACACAATTCAATTCTAATTTCCCCAATAAAAAATTTAAAGTTCAATTCTAAATTTTTCGGTGGAAGATAGAAAAAGCAATACCATACTTGTGAATATTTTCCCGGAAGATAAAAAGTTCTAGTTCAATTTAAAATTTTCGCAAGGAAGTGAAGAAAAGTTCAAGTTCTCTTCGGAATTTTACCAAAGAACAAAATTCAATTCTAATTTCTCCTGAGAAAATAAAATCTTCCACTTCAGTTCTTTATTTCACAAAGACATAAAGAAATTTAAAGTTCAATTCCAAATTTTTCGGTGGAAGATAGAAAAAGTAATACCATACTTGTGAATATTTTCATGGAAGATAAAAAGTTCTAGTTCAATTTAAAATTTTCTCAACGAAGTGAAGGAAAGTTCAAGTTCTCTTCTGAAGTTTACCAAAGAACACACTTCAATTCTAATTTCTCCAGAGAAAACAAAAATCTTCCACTTCAGTTCTTTATTTCACAAAGACATAAAGAAATTTAAAGTTCAATTCTAATTTTTTGGTGGAAGATAGAAAAAGTAATATCATACTTGTGAATATTTTCACGGAAGATAAAATGTTCTAGTTCAATTTAAAATTTTGTCAACGAAGTCAAGGAAAGTTCAAGTTCTCTTCTGAACTTTACCAAAGAACACACTTCAATTCTAATTTCTCCAGAGAAAACAAAAATCTTCCACCTCAGTTCTTTATTTCACAAAGACATAAAGAAATTTAAAGTTCAATTCTAAATTTTTCGGTGGGAGATAGAAAAATTAATACCATACTTGTGATTATTTTCACGGAAGATAAAAAGTTCTAGTTCAATTTAAAATTTTCTCAATGAAGTGAAGAAGAATTCAAGTTCTCTTCTGAATTTTACCAATGAACACAATTCAATTCTAATTTCACCAGAGAAAATAAAAAATCTTCCACTTCAGTTCTTTATTTCACAAAAGACATAAAGAAATTTAAAGTTCAATTCTAAATTTTTCGGTGGAAGATAGAAAAAAAGTAATACCATACTTGTGAATTTTTCATGGAAGATAAAAGTTCTAGTTCAATTTAAAATTTTCTCAACGAAAAAGTGAAGAAAAGTTCAAAGTTCTCTTCTGAACTTTACCAAAGAACACACTTCAATTCTAATTTCTCCCAGAGAAAATAAAAATCTTCCACTTCAGTTCTTTATTTCACAAAAGACAATAAAGAAATTTAAAGTTCTATTCTAAATTTTTAGATGGAAGATAGAAAAAGTAATACTATGACTGCGATTGTTTTTTCATGAAGGTCAAAAGTTTCACTTTATTTATAATTTTTCTTAAATTCAGTTCTGATTTTTCTCAAAGAGATGAAAAATTTAAAGTTCAGTACCAAATTTTTCATAGAAAATAGAAAAAGTTATACATTGATTGTGAATATTCGACATGAAGATAAGGAGCATCACTTTAATTCTGAGTTTTCTCGCGAAGAAGTGCAAAATGTTCAAGTTCTCTTCTGAATTTTCTTAAAGAAGTGAAAAAAGTTAGCTCATTCTAAATTTTTCATAGAAGACAGGAAAAGTTATACTTTGATCGTGAATATTCGAGTTCTATTCTGAATTTTACCAAAGAACACATTTCTACGAAAATACTAGAAAACTAATAAAGCCTGAAATTTAAAGTTCACATCTAAATCATAATTTCACAAAAAATTTCAGAAAAGAGTCGAAAAATAGCCAAACTTTATGGGGAAAGGTTGGGAATTGATTGGTGTTTTCTATTGGTCATCAAATCAGAGGTTCAGATTCACCACACCTATGAAAGAGACTAAGAAATCCAACTCAGAAAAGCTGAAATAGTAAATTTACATATCCCAAATTAAGTTTTCAGACAGCACACACCTATGAAATACTAAGAAATATAGAAAGTCAAAAATAGCAAACTACCACATTAAGTTCAACACCTATGAAAGACTAAGAAGTCCAACTCAGAAGAAGAAAATAGTATGGTATCCCAGGTCATAGTTTCAGTTACACTAGATTACTAAGTTAGCTCAGAAAAGTCTGAAATAGCTAAAGTACTCATCCCAAACTCGAAGTTTCAGACAACAAACACCTATGAGTGACTAGAATCCTAGCTCTGAAAAGTCCAAAAAGCAAACTATATCTCCCAAATCATAATTTTCTGAAAGTACACACCCTATGAAAGGCTAAGAAATCTAGCTCAGAAAAGTCAAAAATAGCAAATTAACCGTCCCAAATCATAGGTTTCAGTCAACACACACCTACGAATGACTAAGAAATCCTGCTCAGAAAAGTCAAAAAAATAGCAACCCACACACCCCAAATCATAGGTTTCAGACACCACACACCTATGAAAGACTAAGAAATCTGGTTATGAAAAGTCAAAAATAGCAAATTACATATCCCAAATCATAGGTTTCAGACAACACTCACCTATGAACGGCTAAGAAAACCTAGCTCAGAAAAGTCAAAAATAGCAAACTAGTCATCCCAAACTATAGGTTTCAGACAACAAACACCTATGAAAGGCTAAGAAATCCAGCTCAGAAAAGTCAAAAGTAGCAATCCACCCATCCCAAATCATAGGTTTCAGACAACACACACCTATGAAAGACTAAGAAATCCAGCTCAGAAAAGTCAAAAATAGCAAACTACATATCCCAAATCATAGGTTTCAGTCAACACACACCAACGAAAGACTAAGAAACCTAGCTCAGAAAAGTCAAAAATAGCAAACTACTCATCCCAAACTATTGGTTTCAGACACATTCACCTACGAAATACTAGAAAACCTTAGCTCAGAAAAGCCTGAAATAGCAAACTACACATCCCAAATCATAATGTTCTGACAACACATACCTATGAAAGGCTAAGAAAAACCTAGCTCAGAAAAGTCGAAAATAGCAAATTACACATCCCAAATCATAGGTTTCAGACACCACACGCCTATGAAAGACTAAGAAATCCAACTCAGAAAAGCCCGAAATAGTAACTTACATATCCCAAACTATAGGTTTCAGACAGCATTCACCTACGAAATACTAAGAAACCTTAGCTCAGAAAAGTCTGAAATAGCCAACTACTCATCCCAAACTCGAAGTTTCAGACAACAAACACCTATGAGTGACTAAGAATCCTAGCTCTGAAAAGTCCAAAAAGCAAACTACACCTCCCAAATCATAGGTTTCAGTCAAACACACACCTACGAATGGTTAAGAAATCCAGCTCAGAAAAGTCAAAAATAGCAAATTAACCATCCCAAATCATAGGTTTCAGTCAACACACACCTACGAATGGCTAAGAAATCCAGCTCAGAAATGTCAAAAAATAGCAACCCACACATCCCAAATCATAGGTTTCAGACAGCACACACCTACGAAAGACTAAGAAATCCGGTTATGAAAAGTCGGAAATAGCAAATTACATATCCCAAATCATAGGTTTCAGACAACACTCACCTATGAACGGCTAAGAAACCTAGCTCAGAAAAAGTCAAAAATAGCAAACTAGTCATCCCAAAACTATAGGTTTCAGACAACAAAACACCTATGAAAGGCTATGAAATCCAGCTCAGAAAAGTCAAAAGTAGCAATCCACCCATCCCAAATCATAGGTTTCAGACAACACACACCTATGAAAGACTAAGAAATCCAGCTCAGAAAAGTCAAAAATAGCAAAACTACATATCTTAAATCATCGGTTTCAGTCAACATACACCAACGAAAGACTAAGAAACCTAGCTCAGAAAAGTCAAAAAATAGCAAACTACACATCCCAAACTATTGGTTTTCAGACAACATTCACCTACGAAATACTAGAAAAACCTTAGCTCAGAAAAGCCTGAAATAGCAAACTATACATCCCAAATCATAAATTTCTGACAACACATACCTATGAAAGGCTAAGAAATCCAGCTCAGAAAGGTCAAAAGTAGCAATCCACCCATCCCAAATCATAGGTTTCAGACACCACACACCTATGAAAGACTAAGAAATCCAACTCAGAAAAGTCAAAAATAGCAAACTACATATCCCAAATCATAAGTTTCAGTCAACACACACCAACGAAAGGCTAAGAAACCTAGCTCATAAAAGCCTGAAATAGCAAACTACTCATCCCAAACTATTGGTTTCAGACAACATTCACCTAGGAAATACTAGGAAACCTTAGCTCAGAAAAGTCTGAAGTAGCAAACTACACATCCCAAATCATAGGTTTCAGACAACACACATCAACGAAAGACGGGGGCTCGGGAGAGCCTTTGAGGGTCTGTGGGTCCCTTGAGGGCTGGGTGGTCCTTTGGGAGCTTGGGGGACCTTTGAGGACCAGGGGAGGGCCTTTGGGGGTCTGAGGAGGGCGTTTTGGGGGATAACATTTCGAAATTTTTACTTTTTAGTTTTACTTTTTGCGGCGCATCCTGTGGCTCTTTCCTGGCCCGCGGCGCATCCTTGCGGCGCATCCCCCTGCGGCGCTTCCCCCGACCCGCGGCAAATCCCCCTGCGGCGCATCCCCTTGCGGCGCTTTCCTGGCCCGCGACGCTTTCTCGGGCCCGGGGACCTTTGGGGACCGGGGGAGGGCCTTTGGGGGCACAGGGAGGACCTTTGGGGGGTCTGGGGGAGCACTTGAGGGCGATGGGTCCTTTGGAAGCCTGGTGGACCTTTGGGGACCGGGTGAGGGCCTCTGGGGTCCGGGGGGTCCTTTGGGAGTCCGGGGGCCCTTTGAGGACCAGGGGAGGGCCTTTGGGGGTCTGAGGAGGGCGTTTGGGGACTGGGGCTCTTTGGGAGCTTGGGGGGGGACCTTTGAGTACCGGTGGCTTCCTTCGGGGTTGGGTAGGGGATTGGAACCCTTTGGATCGGGGTAGGGCGATCGGGCTCTTTGGGGTTGTGGTAGGGGACCTCACAACACTGTTCAATGGAACTTGTGTATTATAACGACCACACTCAAAAATCATCTTTTAAATCAACGTCTCTAACGGTTTCGCCGAAATAATTCCATAAGCTGTCTAAAACCGTTTCGCCCAAATAATCCCTAAAAGTAATTTCATCGTGTTCCTTTTGTTTGGCATCTCTGTGCTTTCACATTTCAAATTTCTAGGAAACCCTTTCCTACGTTAATCTCTTCATCTCATAAATTTTCCTAGCTAAAAACTATTATGGTTTCGTTAGAATATCAATTTATCTCTCCGACTTAAAGCTCCGTGAAGCCGTATTTAAAAATAGAATTTCTATCTCTTTAGACTCCCACATAATTCCAAGATAACAAGTGATGTCATTTCTAATTCCTGACACTATAGATTAATGAAGCCCTATTTAAAAATAGAATATTAATTTTTCTCTCTGACCTAAAGAACGTTTATCCCTCAGACCTAAGATTAAAGAAGCCTTAATGTTTCTTAATTCCCCCTTCGTGAAGCCCTATTTAAAAATAGAATATTAATTTTTCTCTCTGACCTAATGAACGTTTTATTCCCACAGACCTAAGATTAAAGAAGCCTTAATGTTTCTTAATTCCCCTTCGTGAATCAATAATTTCCCCTAGCGATTATGTAAATCAATTTCTCAGGCCAGGCTAGCCAAACAACAATGAAGCCATGTTTGTTTCTTAATTTCCCCTTCGTGAATCAATAATTTCCCCTAGCGATTATGTAAATCAAGTTCTCAGGCCAGGCTAGCCAAACAACAATGAAGCCATGTTTGTTTCTTAATTTCCCCTTCGTGAATCAATAATTTCCCCTAGCGTTTATGTAAATCAAGTTCTCAGGCCAGGCTAGCCAAACAACAATGAAGCCATGTTTGTTTCTTAATTTTCCCTTCGTGAATCAATAATTTCCCCTAGCGATTATGTAAATCAAGTTCTCGGAAATTCACCTTCCCCTCGAGTCCTAGATCAATAACATTGTTTCCCGTTAGAATTCAATGCGCATGTGCAACCTTCGTCCCGGAGTTATTACACATAGAAACATCAAATAAATCGACCTTGAAGGAAGAGGTCATTGACCCCATTACGTAATCATTCTCCCTAATGACTCTATGCCCTTATTTGGAGTCCCGTCAGTATTCTATGCCCATATAAGGAGTCCCCGTGGGACTATAAGATAGCTTTCTACTGATATCTCATTTTTCTGTTGTTACAATGAAAAAGGATAAGAAATATTTTAAGGTTAATGTAAAAAACCGTGGAAAACAAGATTGAAATACTTAAAAATGAGAAGAAGCTTAAAGGAAGAAAGATAGCAAACCAGGCCAGGGGTGGATCCAGGATTTTCTTAGGGGGGGGGCAAAATAGGTTAATCTGATAAACTTACGTTAGGAGCAAGTTTATTTAACGCAAACTTGCGTTAATTAGTAAATTAAAAACTTTAGACTACGTTAGGGGGCGCGCTCCCCTCTTGCCCCCCTCTAGATCCACCACTGAACCAGGGAAACATTTATGTGAGTGATGATGCCCCCCCATTTTCTGTAAGAGAGGCAAGAAAAAAAACTATATGAAAAAAAAAATGTCAAACAGTTCGCGTAACGAACTGTACGTAAGGAGGCGACCCGGCTCAATGGTAACTGAAACTCTAAAAAAAAAAAAACGAAATTTTGATACCAAGAGACTCATCAAAAGAATCAAATTTTAAAGCTGATTTCAAATATATAAGTTTCATCAAGTTTAGTTTTACCCATCAAACGTTACGCGCCTGAGAAAATTTGGTTGATTTTAGAATAAAGAGGAAAGACCCCCTAAAAGTTATAGAACCTTAATGAAAATCACACCATCATATTCAGCGTATCAGAGAACCCTTCTGTAGTGGTTTCAAGCACCTATCTACAAAAATATGGATTTTTTGCATTTTTTGCCACAAGAAAGATCACGGATGCGTGTTTATTTATTTTTTTTTTCCCCCAGCGGTGATCGTATCGACCCACTGGTCCTAGAATATCGTGGTAGGGCTGATTGGAAGGGAAATGAAAAGTTCTAGTGCTCTTTTAAAATGACAAAAAAAATGGAGGGCAACTAGGCCCCCTCCCACGCTAATTTTTTTCCAAAAGTCACCCGATCAAAATTTTTGAGATAGCCAATTTGTTCAACATGGTCAAAAAATATGGTAACTGTGACAAGTTAAACCACAACCGATCGCTACTGAAATATTCCAACTCTTGCATTTCAACGAAAGAAATTCAAAATGAACTTTGAAAAATCAAGAAAATGTAACTGTGACAAGGTAAACCACGACCAAACACTACTGAAATATTCCAACTCTTGCATTTCAACGAAAGAAATTCAAAATGAACTTTGAAAAATCAAGAAAATGTAACTGTGACAAGGTAAACCACAACCAAAAACTGCTGAAATATTCCAACTCTTGCATTTCAACGAAAGAAATTCAAAATGAACTTTGAAAAATCAGAAAATGTAACTGTGACAAGGTAAACCACAACCAAACACTACTGAAATATTCCAACTCTTGCATTTCAAAAACGAATGAAAATCAAAATGAACTTTGAAAAATCAAGAAAATGTAACTGTGACAAGGTAATCCACAACCAAACACTACTGAAATATTCCAACTCTTGCATTTCAACGAAAGAAATTCAAAATGAACTTTGAAAAATCAAGAAAATGTAACTGTGACAAGGTAAACCACAACCAAAACACTACTGAAATATTCCAACTCTTGCATTTCAACGAAAGAAGTTCAAAATGAACATTGAAAAATCAGAAAATGTAACTGTGACAAGGTATACCATAACCATACACTACTGAAATATTCCAACTCTTGCATTTCAACGAAAGAAATTCAAAATGAACTTTGAAAAATCAAGAAAATGTAACTGTGACAAGGTAAACCACAACCAAAACACTACTGAAATATTCCAACTCTTGCATTTCAATGAAAGAAATTCAGAATGAACTTTGAAAAATCTAGAAAAGGTAACTGTGACAAGGTAAACCACAACCAAACACTACTGAAATATTCCAACTCTTGCATTTCAACGAAAGAAATTCAAATGAACTTTGAAAAATCAAGAAAATGTAACTGTGACAAGGTAAACCATAAGCAAACACTACTGAAATATTCCAACTCTTGCTTTTCAACGAAAGAAATTCATAATGAGCTTTGAAAAATCAAGAAAATGTAACTGTGACAAGGTAAACCACAACCAAACACTACTGAAATAGTCCAACTCTTGCATTTCAACGAAAGAAATTCAAAATGAACTTTGAAAAATCACGAAAATGTAACTGTGACAAGGTAAACCACGACCAAACACTACTGAAATATTCCAACTCTTGCATTTCAACGAAAGAAATTCAAAATGAAATTTGAAAAATCAAGAAAATGTAACTGTGACATGGTAAACCACAACCAGACACTACTGAAATATTCCAACTCTTGCATTTCAACGAAAGAAATTCAAATGAACTTTGAAAAATCAAGAAAATGTAACTGTGTGACAAGGTAAACCACAAAGCAAAACTACTGAAATATTCCAACTCTTGCTTTTCAACGAAAGAAATTCAAAATGAACTTTGAAAAATCAAGAAAATGTAACTGTGACAAAGGTAACCCACAACCAAACACTACTGAAATATTCAAACTCTTGCATTTCAACGAAAGAAATTCAAAATAAACTTTGAAAAATCAAGAAAATGTAACTTTGACAAGGTAAACCACAACCAAACACTACTGAAATATTCCAACTCTTGCATTTCAACGAAAGAAATTCAAAATGAACTTTGAAAAATCAAGAAAATGTAACTGTGACAAGTTAAACCATAACCAAACGCTACTGAAATATTCCAACTCTTGCATTTCAATGAAAGAAATTCAAAATGAACTTTGAAAAATCAAGAAAATGTAACTGTGACAAGATAAACCACGACCAAACACTACTGAAATATTCCAACTCTTGCATTTCAACGATAGAAATTCAAAATGAACTTTGAAAAATCAAGAAAATGTAACTGTGACAAGGTAAAACCACAACCAAAACACTGCTGAAATATTCCAACTCTTGCATTTCAATGAAAGAAATTCAAAATGAATTTTGAAAAATCACGAAAATGTAACTGTGACAAGGTAAACCACGACCAAACACTACTGAAATATTCCAACTCTTGCATTTCAACGAAAGAAATTCAAAATGAACTTTGAAAAATCAAGAAAATGTAACTGTGACATGGTAAACCACAACTAAACACTTCTGAAATATTCCAACTCTTGCATTTCAATGAAAGAAATTCAAAATGAACTTTGAAAAATCAAGAAAATCTAACTGTGACAAGGTAAACCATAACCAGACACTACTGAAATATTCCAACTCTTGCATTTCAACGAAAGAAATTCAAATGAACTTTGAAAAATCAAGAAAATGTAACTGTGACAAGGTAAACCACAACCAAACACTACTGAAATATTCCAACTCTTGCATTTCAACGAAAGAAATTCAAAATGAACTTTGAAAAATCAAGAAAATGTAACTTTGACAAGGTAAACCACAACCAAACACTACTGAAATATTCCAACTCTTGCATTTCAACGAAAGAAATTCAAAATGAACTTTGAAAAATCAAGAAAATGTAACTGTGACAAGTTAAAACCATAACCAATCGCTACTGAAATATTCCAACTCTTGCATTTCAATGAAAGAAATTCAAAATAAACTTTGAAAAATCAAGAAAATGTAACTGTGACAAGGTAAACCACGACCAAACACTACTGAAATATTCCAACTCTTGCATTTCAACGATAGAAATTCAAAATGAACTTTGAAAAAATCAAGAAAATGTAACTGTGACAAGGTAAACCACAACCAAAACACTGCTGAAATATTCCAACTCTTGCATTTCAACGAAAGAAATTCAAAATGAACTTTGAAAAAAAGAAAAATCATGAAAATGTAACTGTGGCAAGGTAAACCACAACCAAACACTACTGAAATATTCCAACTCTTGCATTTCAAACGAATGAAATTCAAAATGAACTTTGAAAAATCAAGAAAATGCAACTGTGACAAGGTAAACCATAACCAGACACTACTGAAATATTCCAACTCTTGCATTTCAACGAAAGAAATTCAAAATGAACTTTGAAAAATCAAGAAAATGTAACTGTGACAAGGTAAACCACAAGCAAACACTACTGAAATATTCCAACTCTTGCTTTTCAACGAAAGAAATTCAAAATGAACTTTGAAAAATCAAGAAAATGTAACTGTGACAAGGTAAACCACAACCTTGAAAAATCAAGAAAATGTAACTTTGACAAGGTAAACCACAACCAAACACTACTGAAATATTCCAACTCTTGCATTTCAACGAAAGAAATTCCAAATGAACTTTGAAAAATCATGAAAATGTAATTGTGACAAGGTAAACCACAACCAAACACTACTGAAATATTTCCAACTCTTGCATTTCAACGAAAAAAATTCAAAATGATTTTTGAAAAATCAAGAAAATGTAACTGTGACAAGGTAAACCACAACCAAACACTACTGAAATATTCAAACTCTTGCATTTCAACGAAAGAAATTCAAAATAAACTTTGAAAAATCAAGAAAATGTAACTTTGACAAGGTAAACCACAACCAAACACTACTGAAATATTCCAACTCTTGCATTTCAACGAAAGAAATTCAAAATGAACTTTGAAAAATCAAGAAAATTAACTGTGACAAGTTAAACCATAACCAAAACGCTACTGAAATATTCCAACTCTTGCATTTCAATGAAAGAAATTCAAAATGAACTTTGAAAAATCAAGAAAATGTAACTGTGACAAGATAAACCACGACCAAACACTACTGAAATATTCCAACTCTTGCATTTCAACGATAGAAATTCAAATGAACTTTGAAAAATCAAGAAAATGTAACTGTGACAAGGTAAACCACAACCAAACACTGCTGAAATATTCCAACTCTTGCATTTCAATGAAAGAAATTCAAAATTAACTTTGAAAAATCACGAAAATGTAACTGTGACAAGGTAAACCACGACCAAACACTACTGAAATATTCCAACTCTTGCATTTCAACGAAAGAAATTCAAAATGAACTTTGAAAAATCAAGAAAATGTAACTGTGACATGGTAAACCACAACTAAACACTTCTGAAATATTCCAACTCTTGCATTTCAATGAAAGAAATTCAAAATGAACTTTGAAAAATCAAGAAAATCTAACTGTGACAAGGTAAACCATAACCAGACACTACTGAAATATTCCAACTCTTGCATTTCAACGAAAGAAATTCAAATGAACTTTGAAAAATCAAGAAAATGTAACTGTGACAAGGTAAACCACAACCAAACACTACTGAAATATTCCAACTCTTGCATTTCAACGAAAGAAATTCAAATGAACTTTGAAAAATCAAGAAAATGTAACTTTGACAAGGTAAACCACAACCAAACACTACTGAAATATTCCAACTCTTGCATTTTCAACGAAAGAAATTCAAAATGAACTTTGAAAAATCAAGAAAATGTAACTGTGACAAGTTAAACCATAACCAATCGCTACTGAAATATTCCAACTCTTGCATTTCAATGAAAGAAATTCAAAATGAACTTTGAAAAATCAAGAAAATGTAACTTTGACAAGGTAAACCACAACCAAACACTACTGAAATATTCCAACTCTTGCATTTCAACGAAAGAAATTCCAAATGAACTTTGAAAAATCATGAAAATGTAATTGTGACAAGGTAAACCACAACCAAACACTACTGAAATATTTCCAACTCTTGCATTTCAACGAAAAAAATTCAAAATGATTTTTTGAAAAATCAAGAAAATGTAACTGTGACAAGGTAAACCACACCCAAACACTACTGAAATATTCAACTCTTGCATTTCAACGAAAGAAATTCAAAATGAACATTGAAAAATCAAGAAAATGTAACTCTGACAAGGTATACCATAACCATACACTACTGAAATATTCCAACTCTTGCATTTCAACGAAAGAAATTCAAAATGAACTTTGAAAAATCAAGAAAATGTAACTGTGACAAGGTAAACCACAACCAAACACTACTGAAATATTCCAACTCTTGCATTTCAATGAAAGAAATTCAAAATGAACTTTGAAAAATCAAGAAAATGTAACTGTGACAAGGTAAACCACAACCAAACACTACTGAAATATTCCAACTCTTGCATTTCAACGAAAGAAATTCAAAATAAACTTTGAAAAATCAGGAAAATGTAACTGTGACAAGGTAAACCATAACCAATACACTACTGAAATATTTCCAACTCTTGCATTTCAACGAAAGAAATTCAAAATGAACTTTGAAAAATCATGAAAATGTAACTGTGACAAGGTAAACCACAACCAAACACTACTTTAATATTCCAACTCTTGCATTTTAATGAAAGAAATTCAAAATGAACTTTGAAAAATCAAGAAAATGTAACTGTGACAAGGTAAACCACAACCAAACACTACTGAAATATTCCAACTCTTGCATTTCAGTGAAAGAAATTCAAAATAAACTTTGAAAAATCAGGAAAATGTAACTGTGACAAGGTAAACCACAACCAAATACTACTGGAATATTCCAACTCTTGCATTTCAACGAAAGAAATTCAAAATGAACTTTGGAAAATCAAGAAAATGTAACTGTAACATGGTAAACTACAACCAAACACTACTGAAATATTCCAACTCTTTGCAGTTCAACGATAGAAATTCAAAATGAATTATGAAAGATCAAGAAAAATGTAACTGTGACAAGGTAAACCACAACCAAACACTACTGAAATATTCCAACTCTTGCATTTCAACGAAAAAAATTCAAAATGAACTTTGAAAAAATCAAGAAAATGTAACTGTGACAAGGTAAACCACAACCGAACACTACTGAAATATTCCAACTCTTGCATTTCAACGAAAGAAATTCAAAAGGAAGTTTGATAAATCAAGAAAATGTAACTGTGACATGGTAAACGACAACCAAACACTACTGAAATATTCCAACTCCTGCATTTCAACGATAGAAATTCAAAATGAATTTGAAAAATCAAGAAAATGTAACTGTGACAAGGTAAACCATAACCAAAACACTACTAAAATATTCCAACTCTTGCATTTCAACGAAAGAAATTCAAAATGAACTTTGAAAAATCAAGAAAATGTAACTGTGACAAGGTAAACCACAACCAAACACTACTGAAATATTCCAACTCTTGCATTTCAACGAAAGAAATTCAAAATGAACTTTGAAAAATCAAGAAGATGTAACTGTGACAAGGTAAACCACAACCAAACACTACTGAAATATTCCAACTCTTGCATTTCAATGAAAGAAATTCAAAATGAAACTTTGAAAAATCAGGAAAATGTAACTGTGACAAGGTAAACCACAACCAAACACTACTGAAATATTCCAACTCTTGCATTTCAACGAAAGAAATTCGAATGAACTTTGAAAAATCAAGAAAATGTAACTGTGACAAGGTAAACCACAACCAAACACTACTGAAATATTCCAACTCTTGCATTTCAACGAAAGAAATTCAAAATGAACTTTGAAAAATCAAGAAGATGTAACTGTGACAAGGTAACCACAACCAAACACTACTGAAATATTCCAACTCTTGCATTTCAATGAAAGAAAATCAAAATGAACTTTGAAAAAAATCAGGAAAATGTAACTGTGACAAGGTAAACCACAACCAAACACTACTGAAATATTCCAACTCTTGCATTTCAACGAATGAAATTCGAAATGAACTTTGAAAAAATCAAGAAAATGTAACTGTGACAAGGTAAACCACAACCAAACACTACTGAAATATTCCAACTCTTGCATTTCAACGAAAGAAATTCAAAATGAACTTTGAAAAATCAAGAAGATGTAACTGTGACAAGGTAAACACAACCAAACACTACTGAAATATTCCAACTCTTGCATTTCAATGAAAGAAATTCAAAATGAACTTTGAAAAATCAGGAAAATGTAACTGTGACAAGGTAAAAAACCACAACAAACACTACTGAAATATTCCAACTCTTGCATTTCAACGAAGGAAATTCAAAAATGAACTTTGAAAAAATCCAGAAAATGTAACTGTGGACAAGGTAAACCACAACCAAACACTACTGAAATATTCCAACTCTTGCATTTCAACGAAAGAAATTCGAAATGAACTTTGAAAAATCAAGAAAATGTAACTGTGACACGGTAAACCACAACCAAAACACTATTGAAATATTCCAACTCTTGCATTTCAACGAAAGAAATTCGAAATAAACTTTGAAAAATCAAGAAAATGTAACTGTGACAAGGTAAACCACAACCAAACACTACTGAAATATTCCAACTCTTGCATTTCAACAAAAGAAATTCAAAATGAACTTTGAAAAATCCAGAAAATGTAACTGTGTCAAGGTAAACTACAACAACACACTATTGAAATATTCCAACTCTTGCATTTCAACAAAAGAAATTCAAAATGAACTTTGAAAAATCAAGAAAATGTAACTGTGACAAGGTAAACTACAACAACACACTACTGAAATATTCCAACTCTTGCATTTTCAATGAAAGAAATTCAGAATGAACTTTGAAAAATCAAGAAAATGTAACTGTGACAAGGTAAACCAAACACTACTAAAATATTCAACTCTTGCATTTCAATGAAAGAAATTCAAAATGAACTTTGAAAAATCAAGAAAATGTAACTGTGACAAGGTAAACCACAACCAAACACTACTGAAAATTCCAACTCTTGCATTTCAACGAAGGAAATTCAAAATGAACTTTGAAAAATCAAGAAAATGTAACTGTGACAAGGTAAACCACAACCAAACACTACTGAAACATTCCAACTCTTGCATTTCAACGAAGGAAATTTCAAAATGAACTTTGAAAAATCAAGAAAATGTAACTGTGACAAGGTAAATCACAACCAAACACTACTGAAATATTCAACTCTTGCATTTCAACGAAAGAAATTCAAAATGAACTTTGAAAAATCAAGAAAATGTAACTGTGACAAGGTAAACCACAACCAAACACTACTGAAACATTCCAACTCTTGCATTTCAACGAAGGAAATTCAAAATGAACTTTGAAAAAATCAGACCTTTGGAGGGGGGAGGGGCCGGGGGAGGGGGGGTCGTTCTGTGTCTCAAAGCACAAAAAAAGTATAAAAATATGGGGGAGGGAAGGGGAGGAGGTGAGGGGAGGAGGAGGAGGAGGGAGGAGGAGGAGGGAGAGGGAGGGGAGGAGGAGGAGGAGGGAGGAGGAGGAGGGGGGGAGGAGGAGAGAGAGGGGAGGAGGGGAGGGGCCCTTTGGGCCCGGGGGGGGGTGGGGGGTCTGGGGGAACCTTGAGGGCTGGGGGGGGCCCTTTGGGAGCCCAGTGGACCTTTGAGGACCGGTGGCTTCCTTCGGGGTTGGGGTAGGAGGATTGGAACCCTTTGAGGTTGGGTTAGAGGACCTCACAACACTGTTCAAATGAAACTTGTGTATTATAATGACCACATAGTTTCACCATTAAATTCTCTTCTAAAATCTCTTCAAAAATCATCTTTTAAAATGTCTCTAACTGTTTCGCCGAAATAGTTCCATAACCTGTCTAAAACAGTTTCGCCCAAATAATCCCTAAACGTAATTCAGCGTGTTCCTTTGTTTTTGGCATCTCTGCGCTAATGCATTTCAAATTAATAAGAAACCTGATTCCCGCGCTAAAACAATTCATCGCTAAGATGTTTCTTTGAGAATTGTTTCCATGGCGTTTGGTTATTAATATCCTTTGGAGTTCGACCAAAAGAGTTGTTTCCGAGGAAAAGACATTAATGACTTGGATCTATTCCTGGAGCAGTACCTGTCAGACATTACTAAACTTTGCCCGGAAACAATTTGATTAATGACTGACAGCAAAGTGAGAAAAATACTGTTTTTCCATTCTCACTGACAAAAACCATGAAACATACATAAATTGCTGTTGACATCCATGAAAGTGAGAAAGTTCCTGTTTTTTTCATTCTCACTGACAAAAACCATAAAAAAGACAAAATTCCTGGTTTTTCAAGTGAGAAAAATTCTGTTTTTTCATTCTCACTGAGAAAACCATAACCACGTGGTCCTGTCACGACTCAATAAGACCCTTGTGAACTTACGCGGAAGCTTTTTATTTTCTCTGGTGAAATTAGAATTTGAGCGTGTTCTTTGGTAAAATTCAGAAGAGATCTTGAACTTTTCTATATTATATATTTATTATATTATAGTATATATTATATTATATATATTTATATATATTTATTATATATATTATATATATTTATATATATTATATGAATATATATTTTTTTTTTGATCCGAAAAACTGTTGATAATTTACAAAAATTTAATTGTGAAAAAGCCAATGACCACTCGCCATAATTAAATTAAAATCTCCAACCTGGATTGAAGTCCCCATGCATCTTTTTCGAAAATAGTATGCAATTATTAAATGCTGAAATTTAAATTGAACCAAGATTCGAACAGAATTGCTGAAGTGATTGTTTTTGGCCTCTGACGGCTTGGTTCTGTGGCGACTTGTTAGCAGTAGAGTGACACAACCCCGCCCCCCAAGGTCTTAGGAATTTT